>JAEIJG010000425.1:0-28521 GCA_037289395.1 Beauveria scarabaeidicola | reverse complement strand
GCCTTGAGGGAAAAGTAAGGGTTTGGCGCTGAACGGGCATGGGTTGTCAAAGGCAGAGTTTTTAACCGTGGCTTTCTTTGGCTGCCGCGCGAGTGCGTCGGGCCACCATAATGGACGGCGGTGCAGGCAGCAGGCAGGCACATGCAAGAAGCTGTGGCCAAAGACTGATGGAGACGAGACCGATGGAGACGGGTCGGCTCAAAGTTTTAAACCGAGTGAGTTTTAAACCGAGTGGACCTAAGGGCGAGGTACAGTCTAATAACGCATGGGTTGCTTATCTGAAGATATTGCTGTGTGTTTGCCTGAATTCTATTACTTTTGATGTATCGCAAATTCGCACAGCTACTGTCTTTATTCGCGCAATGCACCCTTTCTCGCTAAGATACTTTTGCAGCATCTCCCTACCTCGCCAATCATAGACCAGACGGCTCGTTTCAGGAGTGCCGTGTTCCGTTGCTGCTGCTGCTGGATCAGCATATTCATTTCTGTGACTGTAACTCTGATAACGTTGCCACCGTTGCAGCGCCTCTCGCACCAGAGCTGCCGTCTTTTTTTTTTTTTTTTTTTTTTTTTGGCAGCTCGAACAGGGTCCTCGGTCGCTGTAAGAAGGACTTTGTGTCAGAGTCGCTGTAAGAAGGACCTTGGTCAGTGTCGCTGTACGAAGTAGACGGTTTGCTCGACCCTGTAACTCTGACTTCAGCGGCCTCCCCGCCATTCTGTACCGACAGCCATACAGCGCCATGCCGCGCCATGTACCTTGCAAGCCACCTGCAAGTTCCCCTGTACTCCATCTGGCGCCGACTCGACTTGCTCGACAAGCTAGAATCTTTTTCAGCCACCGTTTTCAGCCACCTTTCAAACCCCTGCGCCCAACAGCCTGAGTGATGGCCAACAACTTGCAAACGCTTGCAAACGCTGAACTACCTATTTACACTTTGCTTACACTTTGCTTCTGTTCTCACCATTCCCGCCTCCCATCACCAACCGATGCCTTGATCGCCTAATCCGACACAATCGTTTTTAGCCCCGGCCCGCACCCATCTCGTACAGCCATCTTCCCACGTTGGCTTCTTCGTCGTTCCGCAGCTGCAGCCATCACGCTCATGACGCATTAGTATCCACGTAGCCAATTTCCCTCGCAGGCTCGACACGCACGCAACACGGCAGTGCGCCATCCGTTTGGACCCCGTCCGTTCCATCAAGACGCCGCCCGTGGCTGACTAGGGCGTATCCGTACCGACACGGACCAAGCAAAGTCTGCCTCGACCGAGTCCATCTGCCACCGCATGCGCAGCACGCAGCCTTCTCCTGTACATCAGCGACACTATGACTAGCGCCACTGCAACCTCGCGCAATAACACACACATCAGCCTCTCGCTTCCCACAAGTTGGTGTCAAAATGCCAAGACACCAAGATCCACCATCTCTGCTGCCGCCTCACTGCTGTCCCATTAGCTTTTTGCTTTTTGGCTCTTGTACTGTTCCCGCAGGGCTGTCGCTGCCCTCTGGTTCCCACGCTATGACACCTGAGTGGGGCCTAAACTGGAGCCTCACGACACGACAGATGGGGACCGTCCATCTACTTATGGATGCCGTGACGTCGACTCATTCACTGCAGATGCGCCTCTAACCTACAAAGCAAAAAATATCCCTCCGCAGGCAGCACAGCGAAAACGCTGCATCTCAAGACCATACGGGGCAAAGATTAAGCCGCATTCTCGCTAGCCTCTCCGTTACCTCGCACCACACCCGCCGCACAATACCGATTATCCCCGCCAGGGTTTCTCCTTGCGAACCACCGTTGCCACAGTGTACGCGGATCACCGATGTCAACTCAGACGGGAATGCAAAGTCAAACTATGGCCATCGGCTACGGTCGTACAAGATCGTCGCGATTCGATAATGCGCCCCTGATGCGTCTCTTACGCCCGGGCAAATCGGACTCTTGCCAATTGTTACCACTGTACCACAGCACCAGAGCGCAGACGCCTCAAACCTAGAAAGGGTCGTCACACCTCGGGAAAATTGTTGATGCATTGTGCCAATAGAATCGAGTACCAGGAGCCACAAAGTACCCTCGAACAGCTCTCCGCCAATCAAGCCCCTGTCGTACCTCTCAAACCATCCTGGCGCAACTGACAACGGGTGCATAACAAAATGCCATATTCATCCCATTGATGTGCACGTTCATCCGCATTCGATAATGATCGCTTACTTTTGCTATTCTGGCGCCATTTTCTTGTTCCGTCTTTTCCTCGTTCAACCCTCCATCACTCAAAACACTGACTCTGTCGCTCTGTTTACCTATCAACAGTTTGCTCTTATCAATACGTCTGACCAGGATGCTATCAACGGCATCCACATAGCCTCACCAACGGAGCCAAGTCTCATACCAGCTACGTCAGAATGGAGCCAGTCGATGATGCATTTTTTGAGCTACATCTAGACTCTAGTGCGTTGCAAATGTAACATCTTGTGGAGCTACAGCAACTAGCTCGGCCTCTTTTTTGGTTCCCTCTTGTTATCCAGTCTGGGTACTTCACGTCGGCCATGTGTCTTCTCAAGTGTTGACGGTGCCGGCTGAAGGAAGATCTCAAGAGCATGCAAACTGAATGGGGGGATGTGCGCTGTGAAACGCTTGCTAGGTCCCAAGTAGTGCAGGCTATCCACGCTTTGCTCTTCCATGTTACTGCTTTGAACAGCCTAGGCCCTAGAGCCACAAAGACCCTGACCGCCTGCATAAAGATCAGAAACATGAGGCATGGTCATGTCGAGATTGTACACGCTCCTCTCTCGGGGATTTCATGGCTCGTCCACTTGTTGTGTCAGCGACGTTTTGAGCAGTGACAGGTCCAACGTCGTCGTCTGACCTGACCAGCTACCATCGTGTCTTTTGACGATTAAATTGGGCCTACACGATCCTGGAGACAGATGCCTGCAATGGTATCGGCATAAACCCCATGCTCATTGACCCAGAAATTTACACGACAACCTCTGGATGGCTCACGTCTCCTGAGTTGGGAGCGGACAAGGTCAACGGCTCGTCGCCGGTGACACAATGTAGGATTATCGTGACCAGCAAGCCAGCGAGCTTCCCACGCCACATGGCACTGGCAGTTCGTCCACCATCGGTGGTTCCTTGTACCCAGAAACTGGGTCCCCCGTAATAAGTATACCGGTATTATGACAGGCTTCTAGTTTCGTGGACGTGACACCTTGCTGGGCAATAAGACGAAATACGCTCGCATGTTTTCTTTTACTTGCGCGGCTTGCTTCTTCCTCCGACAATGGGCTATGTACGAGCTCGCCGAAACGCCTCGGTTGCCAAGCGAAGACGGTGAGTAATTCACGCCACCAACTATTCGAGCAGCCTACACCCATGTAACCATCTTTGGACATTGAGGCAAGATTCTCAGTCTCGCAGAGCCCAGCACAACTCGAAATGAGTCCGAGCCCAGAGGTTCTTGCTGCAGCCGTGGCGCCTCTCTAGGCGCCGACTTGCATCTCCAGAACTATCAAGCCGTCTCTCTGTCCATTCATTCCACGTCGAGGCGGCACATCTTTCATGCCGGCAGATGCGACGGCACACCATGACGGAAGTTCATCGAGAGAGTCAGAGAGCCCTTTGTTCACTTGCCCCTCCACCTCTCGACAACCCCAGGCGCCCGCAAGCCCGTCACCATTCTCACTGCCAAGTGCCCTGACACCGGCCGGCGTATTGACGGCCGTGAGTGGAGCGAGGAACCACCTGTAGGCTGTATCCCTGCACTGAGGTTGCAACCCAGGAGAGCAGCTTGGATGTGGTGCAATATCCAGAGGGAGTGAAGAAATGCACACATGCACAAACATTTCAAAGAGGACGACGTCGCAGAGGCCCACATCGGAAAAGGTCTCTTGCATGTTCGTCCTCTGCAACAGTCGCAAATCAGTATTGTGGCTGCACATGCACAAGGGTGCATGCTGTCGGCTGTCGCCGGACAACTCATCCAGCCATACTCGAGAAACAGAAACGCTCAAACACGTGTCTTGTATTCAGTGTGTTTCTAATCTATATGCCGGAATTCTTTTTTCCGTTTGGTTCAAAAGAGCCAAGATCTACATGCATTGCTTGACGCTGGATATCGCATCACTCCACATGTTATCGGCCCAGCAGAGCATGGAGAGAAGGGGGAGGGACAAGAATGAAACCGCGCGCAAACCACCAACAAGCGGTGTCTGCAAAGCGGTTTACACAGTACAGTGGCTGGAATTGTGTGGTGATCCCCCTCTTCTCTTTTCTGTTTGAAGTAATGCCAAGCGACCGACCCTCCCTTGCGCAGACAGCAGAGACCGTAGACCCTGATACATACATGGACCAGCGGGTTGAGGGGCCGGGGGGCGCGAATATACAATTCGTTGGCTAATAATAAATAGTAACACGGGGAGTCATCTCGAACACGGTGATCGACACTCGACTCCAGTCCCCCTAGCCCCTTTTTTGCTTCTTTTTCCAACAGTACTTTGCGTATTGTTTTGCGAAACAAAAAAAGAGTCCATCATCTATCTGCTTGGGTGGCAACATGTACCCCCCATTGTCTGGTATACATGAAGAACGAATGTTGAAAACTGGAGTTGCCCGAGTCATCGAACCATCGAGACCGAGCTCGAGCGCGCATGCATATACTAAATAAATACAAAGTACCGCGAAAACTCACAAGGTCGAAAGAGAGCGACTGGTATTCTTATTGGCCCTTTTTGCGCGGTTTTCGGAGTGTTCTGCCTCGGCCACGAGTCGTGCGCTTCGAGTGTGAGCCGATGGCTGCTGCTATTAACCACAGGTGCCAGTTTTTGGTTCCGCGTTCTGGTTGGACTTGAGCTGCGCTGCGTTTGCGGCTGCCTAGCATTACAAGGGCAATCGTTCTTGGTAGAATTTTTTATGTGCAAGAAGCTTGAAAGTACTGGTAGCCATTAGATTGGGGGTTTCTCTTGTCTCTTATTTTTTTTTTATCTGCGTCTACGACATTGTGCATGTTTGAGGCCCGCACAAATTGATCCCCATCAACATGGGTATCGAAAATTTTAAACAGAAATCGTACTTGTGGAGGGAAGCAGTGTATTCTATTCTAGAGATGCAAAATGAGGACTCCAAGTCTATAGTCAAGGTGACAAAAAGGAAGAAGAAAAAAAACATGGTTGACCGTCGACAAGGGGTGCCGGAATAAAGCGACAATTGACAAATTGTTCGATAGCAGCAGGGTTCGAACCTGCGAGGCCTAAGCCATAAAATGTTTTGAAGAATGTTCAAATTTTACCCGTTGGACCACTCCGGCATGCTACCACATATTGCAACAGGCTACGATTATTTTAATATATAATACCTAGTATTGCGGTAGGCCATATCCCTCCAGTGGGTGCTACCGAATTACGAGCCCTATAGCGAGGCCCTGAGGAGCGCCTAGTGCCTAAGAGAGTCTAGGTACGCTCGCGCTATAACTACCTACCTGTAAGATTGCGGTGTGCGCTGCTAACAAAATTAATCCGCGGATGAAGGTATTACGAGCGTTAAAGACAATAGACACCCGACTGGCTTGGGCATTTGGCTACAACAATCACTTTTAAAGGGAAAAGAGGGAAAGACAAAGCGAAAATATTAATAAAAAAAACGCCTATTTATCGAAGGTCATGCCGTCGCGGGGCGGCGGCGGCGGGGGAGGGGCCGGCCGTTTTATTTGCTACTATATGAGCAAATGCGGCTACCGCCTGATCCAGCTACCGCGAGCCGCCATCAGCGATCCTCACAACAGTGAGGTGAGTGGATAGCCGAGTCCGTAATTGTCACTACCCTGGCAACCTGGGCAAGAGGCAGTGACGGAAGGCTTTTGAGGAAATGGAATCTCCGGTAGCCCTTTTGCAGCTGCAGCAGCAAAGTCGGTGTGAGAAGCAAGAGCCGCTCGGATAAATCATCGTGGCTGCGTGCTCACTCCGTCGCGATGTATTACCAAAAGGCCATCTTGGGAGGGACTTTTCAAGCAAATCGCGGGAGAAGTGGATCGCCATGTCGCTCCTCGCCCGACTATGCGGTCGAGCGTCGTGATAAGGACGGGGACCCGCGTACGGTGGCGGCAGCTAGATCAGCGACGCCGACGACGATGGCCTCGGCGACGAGGCACCCGAGAGAGGCGGCGGCGGCGATGCCCTTGACCACGGCGGCGACGCGCTCATCTGAAAACCCCTGGTCAGACGACGACGACGACGACGACGACGACAGCCCGTGACAGCAACAGCGGCAGACGGACGGAGCAGCAGCAGTAGCAGCAGCAGCAGCAGGCACTGGAACCGGCGCATACTGCGGCGGTGGCTGCGATGCCGGCACTTGCTCGTAGGCAGGCGGCGGCGGTCCGGCCACGGCGACAGAATACGGCGGCGCGGGGCTGGGAGGCGCACAAGGCAAGGCGTCGTGCTTTTGGTGCGGCGGCAGACTTGCAGAAGAGGGCGAGGTGACGCGCTCGGTGATTTCGCTGTGCACGCGCGCGGCGCGCTCGTAGTCCTCAGCGGCCCAGCGGCGCGCAATGAGGGCCGGCGCATCGAGCACCCACTGCCGGACGTCGGTGGAGAGGGCGCGGAAGCCCGGGGCGCTGGCCGAGGCAAACTTGCACATTTCCGAGTGTGTGGCCTCGACGCCGTAGTAGGTGACGCCGGGGAGCTGAGGGCTGGCCGAGTTGGCGTCGACAATGACCATTCTAGAAGAGCGGGGGGTAACGCGTTAGCCATCATGTATAGTTACAACTTTGAAAGAGGGGGGGGTAGTTGGAGGCTACTTACTTTGTGCCTTTGACGTCTGACTTGTGGTTCTCGTGCGCCATGTGGATGCGGAAGCGCTGGTAAATGTCGAGAAAGTGGTTGTTGATGTTGGCGAGCGTCTCATTGTCTTTTTTCAGCGTCTTGAGCAGGACCGACTCGGACTCAAACAGCTTGCGCGGCAGCACGGCGTCAGACATGGCCTGCAGGGCGCACCCCCAGGCGGCGGCGCCGGCACCGGCGTGGGGGGTGCCGAGGAAGACGACGCCGTAGGTCGAGACGAAGATGGAGCGGTAGTCGTCGTGGTGCGCGGCGCGCAGGTCGCCCGAGTAGAGCAGCGCGCGCTTGACGAGGATGCCGCCGAGGCTGTGCGCGACCCAGACGAGCGGGCGGCGCGCGCGGCCCTCGCCGCGGCGGAACAGCGTCAGGCTGGTCACGAGCGTCTGCGCGTGCTGGTGGATAAAGTTGTCGCTGGCGCTGCGGCTGTTGTGTCGCGAGTAGACGTCGGCGTTGTAGCCGTAGACGAGGATGTTGGCGGGCGCGCCGCGGAGGGCCTCGGGCAGGAGGTCCGTGGGCCAGAACGTGCCGTCGGGCGAGGTCCAGGTGTGGTCGGGGCGGCCGTTGAGGCCGTGTACCAGGACAATGTCCACCTCGGCGTCGGGATGCGTGTACACGGCCGTCGTCTCGTAGCGGGCAATGTTGCGGTTCTCCGTGGCCTGTTGCGGGCGTGTTAGGTGGCTGTGTTGTTTGGGGGAACGGACGGATGTCGCCGGGTTGGCTTGAAGCAGAAGACGGAACTTACCATGGTGTGTGTTTTGACGGCGGAAGCCTTCAGGGTAGAGACATCGGAAGTGACCGACATGATTATGTGTGGTTTTTTCGCACGAATATGTAATCAAAGAACAAATGTAGCCAATCTTTGACGGCGTCAAAAACAAAAGGCCCGATATTACTTGCAAAGAGTGGGCAGTTAGTTGATTCTATTATCTTGATGAGCCTTGGTTTATGCAAGATGCTTGTAGATGATGGATGAATGTGAGATGACAAGATTCGAGAGAGAGATTGGGGCTTCACTGCATCTTTATAACTCTGAAGCCACGGTCCTCGGCCTCCCATTCTCCGGTCTATTCACGGCGCTGTCGACGGCCAGCTTCGGCGCCGGAGTCCGGTGGGTATGCGCTGCCTTCACAGGAAGCTCTCAACGGTGTGACGAGATCCGGTCATGACGGAACGATCGAAGCTAGAAAGTTTTTAAAAAAAGATTCTAGTGCGTGCGAGAGCCAGGGCCGCGTCCGCCAAGTGACAGGGACAAAGGCGAACCGCCCATCACGGGGAGGGGCTAGAGGCTTAACGACAGCCGTGCACTAGTATAGGTAGGGTAGTCGTCCTATGCCAAACTCATGCTAGACTACGAGGCAGGAGGGAGAGAATACAGTTTTCAGTATGCCATGCGAGAGCCAGACGCTAGAGCTGATGACTCTCGCAGGCACTTGGCCCGTGTGCGAATACGGTGGCCGCCAAAAGAGGCAACAGGTCACTTGGCTCATCGTCTCCATCGTCTCGCGACGATAGCCGGGGCTGCTCTCTGCACGGCCCCGTCACCCGCATGGCAGTACGGTGGGCTAGCGGGTCGTTGCCGTTCTTCCAATCCTGATGGTCATGTTGGTCTCTTTGAGTTGCATCTCCGGGCGACAGCCGGCGAGTTGCATCTCCGGACGACAGGCCGGCTGTCGGGGATTCTCTGGCACGTGCAGGTAACGGCTTGCCGAGGACGGGAAGAACACGCCGATCCTTCGAAAAGCCTTCCATGGGGCAGGAGACACCTGAAGAGGAGCTTCCGAAGCGAGACTACATGACACGTTCGCGGCACGAGTTGCACAGTGGCAGGGCGCAACAGAAGCACTTTGGCTGCGTCGTAGCTCGGATGGCTCGAAAAGTAAGAATATTTGAACAAGTGATGATATTCTATTGACAGTTTCCTATCAGCACAACATTATGATTGGATACTCTCTGTCATGCCGCACCTGTTCGTAGCAACGATGGTTTGTGCGTATTCACTGGCCCGGTGCGTTGCGGTTCACATCAGTTTCATCGCTCAACAAAGTTGCACGTTAGCCGTGAAGGCTGTACTCAAAAACTCTGAAAGAGACAAAGTACGTCACTCGTGACTAGGAGAAAGCTGAGTGTACCTTGATAGAAGATGCGATGAGTCTTGCATAGCGTCATTGGTTGTCCACATGTTTAGCAGGCTAAACTTTAAAAATCTTCGAGGTGACATGGGAGCAAGCCCTCAAGGCCTTGTGCCTGGTACACAAGATCGAGGTTCATTCGAAAGGTGGCGCCGCCGTCGACGGCAGCCGAGCACTTACCTACGCTTCCGGCTTATAGCTGTCGTTGTTGGTCGCCGTAGACATACCCACGGTGCTGCGATCACCAAATGTACCACCGTCGAAATGTCCGTACTATATTCCCCGTTTCTCTTCACGTGCTAATGTCTATTCGATAGACTAAGCGATGCACTAGACGTCGTTGAATGACATCAAGGCTGAGCTGAAACCAGGCACAAGCGCCGAGTCCGTCACCCCGAGACCCAGACCGACACGAACCAGGCACGGCATCAAGCGCCGAGGCCGTCGCCCCGAGACCCCTGACCAACACGAGACGGCTCTGCTCTGCCTGTATCGCGTGACTCCATCATATCTGCCCGTTGAATTTATGCTTTCCAAGCCGATTAGCGTGCTACTCTCGCGGCGCCAACATGACGACATATTCACGTGTGCTCTGCCCAAACTGCACCATGTCCTTGTCTCTGAGCTCGAGGTAACGGCTGTCCTGTATCCTGACCCCGTTGAGCATGGTCCCGTTGGCGCTCTCGAGATCAATCAAGTAAGGCTTGACCTTGCCAATCTTGTCCCCAAACTCGTTGCGCCGCTCCGTGTAACGGAACTGGATGACCGCGTGCTGCTTGCTGATGCTGGGATGCTCGGCCGGCAGATCGATGACGGCCATATCCCGGCCAACCAGCCAGCAGCTCCGCGCGCTTAGGTCGACCGTGTCCACAATGTCTTGGCCCTTGAACACGTAGAGCTTCCATTGGTCCCGCGGTGGAGGCTTACGCGCCTCGGATGGCTCGTGATACTTGAGTGTCACGGTTGAGCCGTCCGCCTGCGTCACCGAGTTGGAGGCGGCAGCCAAGAGCCCCGTGTGGCCAAAGTTTGCCTTTTCCTTGGGCTTTTCGGGCTCCTCCCCTCGAGTCACAGCAAACGACGCCTCCTGCGACGGGAGAGGCCCGCCTCGCCGGACAGGGCTGGCTCTGCTTTTCTCCTTGGGCATGTCATGGTCGCCATCTCTATCACGTCGCCGACGGGATAAGTGTTTTCCATCGTCGTCTGTGCGTCGGTCGCGCCTGTCTCGGTCGCGGCTCCCATCACGATGTCGGCTCCTGTGGTGGTCGCGGCCAGCCCTGCCTGCGGACTCTGGCGTCCTCGACCGGCGTCGCTCCCACGACCTGTGGCGACGTCTGTCGCGGTCTTCATCATAGCCCAGTGACCTCCGCCGTGACCTGTGTTCTCTTTCATCGCGCTTTCTGCGGTCGTCGTCATAATCGCGGCGCCTTCGGCTATCGCCGTGGCCGTCTTCGTCGCGCCCCATGGCTCGCGTCGCAGTTGTGGCTTTCCCCTCGGCTCTTTGTACGGCGCTCCGAACCAGGTTCTGCTTCACATGTAGCGGAATTTCCCACGGCTATCGGTCGCTAGGCAGATTGTTGTTTATTGGAAAGGAAATGGTGCAGCTGCTAGGTGCAGAAAGAGGGACGACTAAAAATTAGCTAGTGGAGTGCCACCGCGATCATGGGAACTTCCGCGCTCACTTGAAGCGCTGTTATTCCGCACATCCTCCAAAGTGTTCAAGCCGTGGAGACGTACATGCGAATCGGGTTTTGCGTATGCCCTTCATTGAACTAAAAATCCAGGTATTGGCTTAGCTGAGTGGTCGTGATGAAGCATGAGCGTGAACAACGCGGAAAGGGTCCGCCATAAGCTAGACGTTGGTGAGTTATCCCGGTATCCAAATCGTTGATCGGTATGCTGGCAGCAGCCTAGCAATTGCAACAAGAGAGCTGGCGCATATCTATCAGGAAAAATGACTTTTTCCAAACTGATGCATAATTGAAAGAAATATTCTACTAATAGGCAACGACGTTGTTGGGCCTGCCGATAGCCGTTTAACGCACCCTCTACAAGCCGAGAACGATGCTGCAGCTCTTTCACGGCGCGTGCTATAGCCTTTAGATCATCAAATAAGAAACCGCCTAATATAAAAAACAACATCCGGTATGGTGTAGTGGCTAACATCGCTCGCTCTCAAATTGGCACCGAGCAGCCCAGGGTTCGATTCCCTGTACCGGAGAAATTTTCTTTTTGAGTTGCCTCAGATGAGCATCTGTCAGTCTCTTTTTTTTCTCCTCAGTGCATCGGGCAAAGGCTTCTTGAGCCACATAACGTCGCCAACCCGACAAGCGAGTCAAGACCCGCTCAGAGTTTTCACTCGTTATCCGGTATGGTGTAGTGGCTAACATCGCTCGCTCTCAATAAGTTATTGGTCCGAGCAGCCCAGGGTTCGATTCCCTGTACCGGAGTAAACTTCCTTTTTACTGTTCGAGACTTTTTTGTTGTTGTTGGCAGAATCTACGATAGATTCGTGAATCATGTGTTAAACGTGAAGCTATCTATCCTTCGAGTTAATTATACCAAAGGTTGATATACAATGAATGTTTAGCTTCGCTGTGTTAGAGGTCGAGAATAGGCGCTTCTGGTACCAATGTTGCAGCAAAAGCGCCGCAGAGTCCAGCATCACCTGCGACGAACTCCTCCTCCCTTCCACCGCAGCTTGGCGGCCCAATTTGCCCACTGCTGCACCTCGTCCTCGGCCAGCAGTAGCTCGACCGTGTAATAGTCTCTCGCCAGCTCCTCGTGGTTTTTGAAGTGATGTACAAAGCGGTGGCATGCACCGCACAGCCACGCCACATTCTGTAGGTCCTCCTTTGTGTGCCATCCCCGCTTGACCACTTTGTCGTGAACAAAGCGTGGGATGAGGTGATGATAAGAAAGTGGGATCCACGAGCGTTGGCAGATTTCGCATGCTTCTGCCCTTGTTTCTCTTGTCGCCGGGGGAGCAGTGGTCAAGGTAGAAAGGTAGGCAGAAATTGCTGGCAGACTAAAGGCTTCGGCAGTCGGTGGCAGTGGTGATGATTCCGTCGGGTCAGGAGAAATTAGTCTATATGTTTTGAGCGTCTCCGATATCGACAGCGGCAAATTCAGCATGTCTAGACTGTCCACTGTCAACGGCTGGGAGAATTGGTCTTGGAGGCTCTGCGAGTCTCTCCATGAGCGGTAGTCCATCTCCCGGAGCTCTTCTGGCAGGCTCTCGAATATCTCATGGGCTAAATAGTCAATAAAATCAGCTAGCTCCTCCGCCTCTTGATGCAAGCTCGTTTGTGAGGCTGCCTCCACTGTGGTTGCTTTGGACCTCCGTCGTCGCTTTGGCTCGGACTTGACATTTCTCCTCTCCAGAAGAGTTGCCGAAAGGCAGTCTCTGAATATGGCAAAGTTGTCGTTTTCAGATTCTTCCATGGTGGAGGCAAGATTCCTTGGAGTGGTGTGGCGTGCATGTGAGGTGATGATACAGTCGGATTAGCGGATGTCAACCTGCTAACTAGCAACGGCGATCTAGCCGTTATCGGCTGTCCAGCTTAACAATTACCCGAGCACATAAGAACAAGTGACCCCGCCAACGGCCGTCATTGATCTTTTGATGCATCTTTCTGCAGATATTCAAACTCCCGTCAAACTCGAATCAAAATTGTATTTGCAAGGTGCGGTGGGTACGGATGCATTTGCCTGACGGCCTGCGCGCCTGCGCCCCGACTGACTCAAAGCACAGCACAGCCGTGTTACAACAATCAGAATGCCAGAAACCATTATCGCTTTCGATCTCTATGGTACGCTACTATCGACGGATTCGATAGCTACAGAATTGGCAAAACTTTATGGCAATGAAACGGCCAAGACGCTAGCTGCGCGAGCCAGGACTTTGCAGTTGGAGTACACATGGCGCAGCAACAGCATGAGTGAGTTGCCGAGCTTTTCAATAGGAAATGTAGATTGAAACTTATGATTCTGCATCAGACAGATACCAAAGCTTCAGCAATGTGACGCGCTGGTCTTTTCGACAAGCTACTGCGGAGCTGGGCCTTGACCTTGGCCCTGCCGAGGAGGAGCGCGTCATGAATGCGTACAACGGCCTGGATACATTTCCCGATGCAGACGCCGGTTTGGGGATTCTTGCCAAAAAAGAAGCAAAATCGGTAAGCGCATACGTCTTCTCAAACGGCGACCCCAGCATGCTGGCTTCTTCCATGTCTACGTCTCCAGCGCTGGCCAACGCCAGTAGCGTCTTGCCGGCGGCCAAGGTCATCAGCGTCGAGCCGCTGCGCGTCTTCAAGCCACATCCGAGCGTCTATGATTATCTGGTTGGTGTGGCCGGTAAGAAGGATAGTCCTGGTGATGTATGGCTGGTATCCTCGAATCCTTTCGATGTGTGTGGTGCGGTCGCAGCTGGTCTGAGGAGCGCGTGGGTCGACCGCGCTGGTGGAGGGTGGCTCGACGGACTAGCTAACGGAACAGGTAACAATCCAACCATGGTGGTCAATGGAGTGGATGAAGCTGTGAAGAAGATTACACAGGCTTCTTGAGCAGGGACTCACAGCCTGAGCTGCAGGCTCGGTTTAGTTCATAAAGGGTAGAGACAAACGGTCAGGCGCGTAATGCGCGACAATGGCTTGCTCAAAGATAGACCCAGGGGGGGTGGAAGCGATTATAAACTGAACGCTTAAGAAAAAAAAAAAGACATAAGAATATGAATCAGAGCTTACAGAAAAACAAAGTAACCCTCTAAATATTTGTCCATCAGTTTCAGGCTGATGTAGCTCGCAGCACCGCCACGTGAGGCTTACCACCGCCACATCTGTCACCTGGCGCGCGCTAGAAATTTCCTCCACCACCAACAGTCGACGGCACATCAACATCAGGCCAGGACCAGGAGAATGTGCGGCATACACGCTGCCATTTTCCAGAATGTCTCAAGTCCGATATCTGGCACCTTGGAGACGAACTTGCGCTGCCGAGGACCAGATCATCTTGGCGGCCTGACCATCAGCCTCGCGGATAATGATTCGCATCTGTGCGTCGCCCTGACGTCCACCGTCTTAGCGCTGCGCGGTAATCATACGACAGCCCAGCCCCTGTTGGACCAGGACTCGGGGTCGGCACTTTGTTGGAATGGAGAGGCTTGGAGGTTTCATGGCCAGCCGGTCACTGGCAATGACGGCGAGTTTGTCTTGTCCAAGCTTGTTGCGGCAAGTATTCACAGCCACGAGGCTATTCTCGATACGCTGCGCGCAATCGAGGGCCCATTTGCGTTTGTGTTTGTGGACAAGCGAAACAAACGCTTGTATTACGGTCGCGACCGTCTGGGACGACGATCACTTCTCGTAAAGCTCGAGTCCCCGTTCCAGCTATCCAGCATATCCGACGCCTCGACTACAGGCTGGCTGGAGGTGGAGGCTGATGGATGCTACAGTATCTCACTGACTAGTCATAGCTTTCTATCCACTGTAGAGCCCTCGCGACACGACTGGGATAGCAATGCGGAGTTGGTAAGTGAGACGATGCCTCAATGCGAAACTATCGCTAACAGCATAGATATCGGCACTTGGCATATTCAATGCAACTGTACCCAAGGGGCTCAACGGGCTGACAGAAAACGCTGAGGCTGTCGGTACATTGAAGAGTCACCTGCTTCAATCGCTACAATACCGTGTCCAAGGCATACCAGTGCCGCCTGGAGCAAATGAACCGCAGGCTTCTGTCGCCGTTCTGTTCTCGGGCGGACTCGATTGTACTGTATTGGCCCGCCTTACAAACAATTTGCTCCCAGAAGATCAACAGATTGACCTTTTGAATGTGGCCTTTGAAAACCCTCGGATAGCTGCGCAGCACGAGGACCTCGACCCGGAAAAGCTGTACGAGCTGTGCCCAGACCGCATGACTGGCAGGCAATCGTTCGCTGAACTAATCAAAAATTGCCCCGGAAGAACATGGCGATTCGTAGCAGTAAGTACACACGACAATGTCGGCAGGCACCGCGCTACTGACTACAATGCTGAGCACACCTTGCAGGTGAACGTACCCTATTCCGATACCACGTTCCATCGAAATACTGTAGTGAGCTTAATGTACCCTCACAATACAGAAATGGATCTTTCGATTGCCTTTGCCTTGTATTTTGCGGCCCGTGGTCAGGGTCTAGCACAGACTAGCATTGATACTGAGCCTGCACCGTATTGCACAAAGGCCCGAGTGCTCCTTTCAGGGCTTGGCGCCGACGAATTGTTTGGTGGCTACTCGCGACATGGAGTCGCCTTTGAAAGAAAGGGCTACCAAGGATTGATTGAGGAGCTCAGACTCGACGTCGGACGCCTTGGAAAGAGGAACCTGGGCCGCGATGACAGAGCCATGTCTCACTGGGGTCGGGAGGTTCGCTTCCCGTTTCTCGATGAACGCCTGGTAAAATGGGCCATTGAGCTGCCAGTTTGGCAAAAGTGTGATTTTGGAAACGACCGGGATGGTGAGAAAGGCGTCGAAGCAGGAAAACGGATTTTGCGTCTACTCGCCAGAGACGTCGGCCTGCAGGCTGTAGCATTGGAGAAGAAGAGAGCCGTAAGTCGAGCAACATTGGCAGTGCTTCCCAACTCCGCGTCTGAAGCTAATATGTGGTTGCCAGATACAATTTGGTGCCAGGACGGCCAAGATGGAGAGCGGTAGAACAAAGGGAACAACGCTCATCGGCGCTTGAGGAACACGGACAGAAAGACTTGGCGAGCAAGTGCTCCAAGTGCTCCGCACAGCAGAGACGGATACCCCTTGGCGGTGATGATGAAGACAGATACTTCGGAACCTGATGCAGATGCAGATCAGAGTACGGCCAATTGTGTGTTTGCTCTTTGGCTAACCCTTTTGGCCTCGTGCTCGTCGCATTAGACTGGCATATGGTCATGACGTCGTAAAGGCAAGTCTGAGCCAAAACCGTTAGTTGGCATGGAGGGTCAACTCATTTGAAATCGGACCATGATTTCACCCAGCAAGGCTGAAAATAGACTGAAACATGGGAATGCCCAACGTAATTACTAGTTAGTAACTTGGTATACCAGGCTTGCCACTGCGGCGGTCTGCAGATGCCCTCTAGGCTCTCGGCGCGTCGCCATGCATAATTATAAGACAAACAATTTCCTCGACTTCTTCAAGTGTCATGCCTTGTCCTTTGTCTTCTCTCTTGGCTTGCGCCAGTCACGGAAATAGCCGACAGACATGTGCCGAGGGTGACCCGCCGCCACAGCCTGTGTGATGAGACATGCGACATGACTTGAGACATTCGAGCTATTGTTCAGGCAAACCGGAAAAATGGGCATCATCGGAGTCACTCCAGGTGGTTCTGGCCCTCCCAAAATGCTTTGAGTGGTCGACTCCTGAGCCAGCGACTTATTTGTGTTGATTGTAATGGCTAGTATGGGATGACTTTTTCGTAGCCAGTCAACCAGTGGGAAATACTCGTTTGAAAATAATGTGAAAAAGTAAGTAACCGTTCCGACTCTCCATTGAATGAAGACGGAGACTTGCCCATTCTGTGAGGATAAAGGGTGGAATGCCTGCGTTGATGGCTGCTCCAAAACATACCGCTAGACCGAGACAGAAGATACCGGACAAAAGAAGTTCTAATACCGAGTTATTTGCGGACTTGCTGGCGCAACGGTGAAGCTGAGTCGAGATGATACTAGTAGCAAGTTAGCAACTACTAGCGAGCGATGGAGGGGCAACAATAGGGGGATGACCATGATGTGAGGTAGGGGTTGCTTGACAATGCTGCCTGACTGACTTCAGTGATTTGACAAGTCTCAATTCTAGACTACAAAATGTCAAGTCGCAGCGAGGGACCGAGCGTACATATCAGTACCCCCCATGCTGTACATCCTTTTCCCACAACGACCCCTGGAAACCCTTTCCAGCAAAAGGAAAAAACACCATGAGAAACAGGAAAGCAATGTCAGTGGCTGGTCGTCTTTACCAGTTCACAAACCCCGGGTTTCCGCAAACCTTTGAATGCAAGATCAAGCCGGCTCGGGAAGCGCCAGAGAAGAAGTTCCTTCAGCAAGCCAGATGAACGAGGCAAACACATGAGAGCTTGCGGCGGCGCCCGCTCGATTTGGCCCCCCCAAACCCCCTTTACTACTGGAAAGTTACCGATAGCGCGCCTCTATTTAGCCGATACCCCAGAGCAAGAAATGACCAGGCCCCGGCCTTGCCAACGCCTAGGATACTGCATATTCCCCCCCTTTGTGCCGGTAAGATGCGAGGAAACCAACGACGAAAACAATGGTAAAGACGAGATGAACCCTGCTCATAATATCAAAGAAGAAAATATCACAGCGCTCGGTAATAGCGAGTCACCGGAGAATAACGGTGAGGAATGCAAGGCTGACAGAGACCGCAGGCCATTGGGCACCAATGTCAATTTACTGATTATTGGCAATCTAATCTATCGTCGAGCCAGCTTTTCGGTTCGCTGGGCGCATTAAAAAAAGCCAGCAACGCAAGCTTGCGGAAACATACAAGACCTTGCATGCGACGAATCGACTTGTATGCTCGGGCAACGTTCACTAGGTCTCTGTAAGACGAACCATGATCATCCACGCCTACTGCCTGAACTTTGCTACTAGGGTCCATGAATTTGGCACTCACCTTGTCTTCAAGTTTGATGACCCCCAAATTCCTCATCATCCTGGTTGCGCCCCGCGTGGCATGTGCACGGAATCCGGCATCTGGTCCCCAGCTCCCAGTCATTTCATGACACACCCTGGCTTCCCCGAGGGCCCTTGGCATGAGCCCTTTGCACGAAAACGACCAAGGACAATAGCAGCGTAATTTTAGCACATCCCAATACATACGGGCAAGGTGGAAGCGGTACCAGGCAACAGAAAAGGCCGGCTCTGGCAGACCAGGGGCCAGACGAAGCTGGCCGGCATCATCATCGCGCGGAGAGAATATATATATATAAAGTCTAACCTGACGGCTTCTCACACCAGAAGGAGAGGAAACTTTTCACCATCTGCCCGCTCTTCCTTTGACCAGCCAATTTTTTTTACTAGATCAGACATCCTTTTGTTGTCGATCAGTCCTCTCGTTTAAGTACAGTTCTCTTTATTCACTTCAGATATATACCCCCCCGTTCACGCACATTACGCAACCATTCGCCATGCGCTTTTCTCTCGCTGTGCTCGGCCTCGCGGCCGCGGTCTCGGCCACCGCCGTCGATGCCAAGGCCGGGGCTGATGTTGATGCCCAGGTCGCTGCAGGTGCTGCGGCCGGCGCCAAAGTCGGCACCGATGTGAATGCCAAAGTCGGCACCGATGTCAATGCCCAGGTTGGTGCCGGTGCGGGTGCCAAGGCCGATGTTGATGCCAAGGTCGCTGCAGGTTCTGCGGCCGGCGCCAAAGTCGGCGCCGATGTAAATGCTCAGGTTGGTGCCGGTGCCGGTGGCAAGGCCGGTGTTGATGCCAAGGTCGGTGCCGATGTTGCGGTTGGTGCCAAGGCTGGTGCCGGTGTTGATGTGAATGCCAAAGTTAATGCCGATGTTGCTGCCGGCGCCAATGTCGACGCACAGGTTGCTGCTGATGTCGCTGTCGGCGCCAAGGCTGGTGCAGGCGCTGCTGCCGGTGTCAAGGTTGACGCTGGTGTCGGCGCCAAGCTCAGTGCCGGCAAGACCATCGACGCCCAGGTCAGCGCCGACGTCGACGCCCAAGTCGCCACCATCAGCGCCAAATACGGCGGCGGTGCAGCCGTCGACGCCGGCATCCACGCCGGTGCCGGCCTCGACCTCTCCGGCGGCCGCCGCATCCTCAACGTCACCACCGGCGCCGGCCTGCGCGTCGACGCCGCCGTCAAGGCCGCCATCGACGCCGCCGTCAAGGGCTTCTCCTGCCCCGCCACCATGACCTACTGCCCCTGGACCAAGGCCTGCAGCTGCGCGCCGGGCCTCTCCTACTCGGCCGCCACCGGGTCCTGCACCGGCGGCGCGCGCCTCCCCCTCCACGCGTGGCCCGCGCCGGCGCTCGACCTCTTTGCGAGCGTGCACGTCCCGCTCGCCGCCTTTTGCGCCGCCAGCCCCGTCAAGATGTGCCGGTACGACGCCGCCCACGAGTTCTGCCAGGCCAGCCTCGACACAATCACCTTTATCGCCGAGGCCAAGATTGGCAACGAGCTGGACAAGCTCGGCTCCTCCTCCTCCTCCTCTGCTGCTATTGACGTTGCTGGCGGCAACGTCTCTGCTGAGCTCAAGGCCGTGTCGGCGGGCCTGCACGGGCTGTACCTGGAAAAGGTCGAGGACGCCGTCGCGCTCTTCAACAGCAAGGCGTACGGGCTGCAGGTGCTCGACGACGACGACGCCAACATCGAGGCCGGTTTCATCACCAGGACGCAGCTCGTGCTGTGCAAGCTTGGCCTCGGCTCGTGCCAGCGCGACTGCGTCTCGTTTAGCGGAAAGGGCTGCGCAAACCACATTGACATTGGCGCGCAGGTCGGTGCCCAGATCACGGGCCTGGTCAACGGCGTCTGCATCCTGCCCTCAGTCATCCTCGTCGCGAATCAGGCCAAGGTGCTCGTTTCCGTCGCCGTCGAGCACCTGCTGTGCGTTGTCGGCAATGTCATCAAGACGCTCGTGGCCACCTTTGACTGCCACTGCAAATAGAAAATAGATGCTGCTGGGTTTAGGAAGTGGGTTTTAATGCTTTAGTTGACACGCATTGGCGATGAGGATTCATATTATTTCTTGTGTTGTATTCTCCGAAAAGAGGAGGAACTTTGCTCTTGTAACTACAGCGTCGCTTTGTTTCGTTTCTATTCATTTAACTATATTCGCGAGGAATACAATTGAGCCTTGTATGTCCATTACATGTGTCAGCCTGTGCAATTGTGGCGTATATCAAATTGGACGCTGCTTCTCCAAGAACAAAGGAGAATTAACAGGCTGATAAAATCTAATGGGTATCATTAATCAATGCTAGGTACAGATACATCATCCACAGGCTGCAAGTGCCGTCAGGTTGCCTAGTCCATCTACCATGAAATGACTAAACGCCTCATCGTCACCCTCGTCGGCCAGATACAGTGTGTCCTGGTCCTCCCGCGGCAGCGCAGCATACAAGCCCTCTCCCGCCTTTGGCCACATCGGCGGCAGCAGTTCCTCATCCTCGCTCTCGACCTCCTGCAACACCACCGTCTTCCCCGCCGCCGCCTCCGTCGCAGTGGTGCTGATTTCGACCACCTTTCTCACACGCTTGCGCTTCTGTCTCATCCGCGGGTTCAGCAGCGTGTGCCCGTGTCGCGGCCGCTGGTGCGCCCTAACCCTCACCTGCGCCGCAGCCGCCCTGGCGGCCTCTTGCGCGAGCACCTTTTCTTGCCAGTCAGGGGCGTCAAAGAGCGGGAGTTTTGGGTGCCGCTTCGAAATAGACACTAATAGGTCGACGAGTAGCTGGGGTTCGAGCTGGTCGCAGAAGGAAAGAATGTTGAGGAGGTCGGTCTTGGGTTTGCCGTAGAAATAGCTCGTCAGTGCTGATGCCGGCGCTTCGGGGCCGGCAGAGAATCCGACCAACTCCGGCTTAGCCGGTCGCACGCCTTCGGGCAGCGTACCTAGCCATGCTTGTCTTTGCGCCTCGATGGTCTCTTCCTGATTGGCCGCTGCTGGAGCATCCGCGGCAGCGTCAACTTCCTCAATTGGCTCATAGGGTGGCCGAAATGGTATAGATTGCTGGGCAAAGTCGACACCCGCCGTCTCAAAGCTGTCGTCGTTGGCATATACGTACTCTACTGGTAGCGCTGAAGAGCTGTACGAAGATTCCGGCAGCAGCAGCGTGAGCTTATCGTGTGAGGCATCGTCTATTTTGCTCGTGTCTGACTGGCCACCCACGCCACTTTTCTGCGGCGCGACATCATTGCCCTTCATGCGGCTCAATATACGGGACGACGCTGTACTGAATTGAGGTAGGCGACAGTGTGGCGGGAATGTGCACTGATTCTGTGCACCAGGCTCGGTTGTAAAGGGATGAACAAGAAACGAATTGCGCTCTGTTGTCGTGTGCGCGGTGTCGGGTTCCATCGCGTCGTTCACTGTGGACACGGGACGACCAGTCCTTTCGCTTGCGCTTCCGGTCTTTTATACCGCAGCAGTGAGATCTCTGTCGTATAATGTTGAATCGGAACAGGGTCACACGTCGTGATTGGAGATTCGCAGACACCAAGTATACGCTGACTCAAGTGACAGTGAGCATCGCAAACCCGATACAGAATCTTTAGATCTCCAAATAAAACGAAAAGGGACGTTGTTCCGCAGTAAGACAAATATGCGACCGTTCTGCAACTGAAATGAGAAGTTGATGGTCTTCTTGCATCCATCCACAAAGCTCAGAGCTGGCAAATGAATCACGTGACCCTTTCCGAACGAGTTGCACCGATCTTCTTCAAGATGAATGATACATATATATTGTAGAATTTATACTAATGGGTCTTGATCAACCGACAACACCCTGCTCTTTTAGCGCAGTAATGTCGGCTTCGCTCAAGCCGAGATGCTCGGACAAGAGTTCGTTGGTGTGCTGGCCCAGCATGGGCGGCGGCGTGCGCACACCCGGCTGCGTCTCGGAGAACTTGACGGGGGAATTGACTAGCTTAATCGGGCCGCAGCCGCCGTGCTCGACCTCAACAACCATGTTGCGGGCCCTTGTGTGCTCAAGATTTAGCGTGTCCTGGACGTCGTTGACGGCGGCGTAGGGCATGCCCTTACCCTCGAAGACGGCGAGCCACTCCTTGGTCGTCTTTTGCTGGGAGAGGGCCTCGATCTTGTCCTCGAGCTCGACCCGGTTGGCAACGCGATCGGCGTTAGTCTTGTACTTGGCGTCGTCCTTCCACTGGGGCATGCCGAGACCCTCGGCGAGGATGCCGAAGAGGCGGTCGTTGCCGCCGCCGAAGAGAATGTCGCCGTCCTTGGTCTTGAATGACTTGTAGGGGACGATGGAAGCTAGTCAATGTCAGTCGGTGGTGCTTTCGGTGCGTTTACTATTGACATACGATGTGCGGTTCCCCATCGGCCAGTGTCTCTCTTGCCGCTGATGAGGCAGCTGCTGGCAATGTTTGCGAGAGTGGCCGTCTGACAATCGCTCAAAGCGACATCAACGTGTTGGCCCTTACCACTCTTACCTCTTCCAAGCAAGGCTGCCATGATGCTGTTGCTGGCATAGAGGCCAGTGGTTAAGTCAGTAACGGCGACGCCAACCTTAACGGGAGGGCCGTCGCGAGCGCCGGTGATGTGCATGAGACCAAATTCGGCCTCAACCATGACGTCGTATCCGGCGCGGCTAGAGTAGGGACCGGTTTGGCCATAGCCGGTGATTGAGGTATAAATGAGGCCAGGGTTGATTTTGCGAAGAGTCTCATAGTCCATGCCATACTTCTTGAGTGTGCCAGGCAGGTAGTTTTCTACCAGAATATCACACTTTTCGACGAGCTTGTGCAGGATATCGACGCCGCCCTTGTGTTGGAAAGAGATGCCGATGGACTTTTTGTTGCGATTCGCCTGCTGGGTGTAAGCGGGTTGCTGTCATGGCTGGTCAAGTGAGAGTCGCGGTGTGACATACTCCGAGGAAGTAAGCTGCCTCGCCAGGACCCTGTCTGCCAGACTCTTCTGTGTATTTGGCATATGGAGGGCCCCAAGCTCGTGTGTCGTCGCCGCGCACAGGGTGCTCAATCTTGATGACTTCAGCGCTGGATCAAGAATCAGTAAGATGAAGCCGGGCCTTGTGCATGTGAGACGTACCCAAGATCACCCAGAATTTGTGTACAATAAGGCTACTAGTTGTCAGTCTCTATCAAATACCAAAAGGCTAAAAGAACATTTTTCTTACACCGGCAAGAACTCGCGTCATGTCTAGCACACGGTAGCCTTCCAGAGGCAGCGGCGTGCTGACGGCAGACGCCGAACTCCAGCGTCGCGTGCTCAGTGCGAATGGCTGGTACGTAGACGGCCGGCAGCCATTGAAGGCGGCCACGGCCATTCTTCGCGTGTAGGTCATGCTTGCCAATTGTTCTCTACCCAGGCGGCTCACACAATATCAAACAAACGAAAAAGAAAAAAAGTCAAATGCGGCTGCACGCTTGGTTCACTGCCACAAGTTTGTGACCAAAGAGACGGGTACAAGGACGGTTGTGTAGAGGAGAGGCTACTGCGGCCGGCCGCGGCGTCGCATTGTGCTTATTTAGGTAGGCCAGCCGTCGGGAGCGAAGCCCGCTAATAATGGCTAGGTTGGGGGGTTTACAGCGGGCTTGCAGTGACTTGCACTGCTTGCAGTAACTTACAGTGGTGGCTGCTCCGGGTTGTCTGGCAATCAGGTTATCGGCGTTCCCTCCGAGCTGCCTTGCCCCCACCAATCGACAGATTTGACCGCTAAATATAATACCTAAGGCAGGTACGTTATGGTCTGCCTGTACGGAGTAGTGCCATTCGTCCACTAGGTAGGTACCCTAACAGCTGATTTCGCTCTCGGAGTATCGGAGTACGGAGAGTATTAGTAGGTAGACGGGTAAATAGCATTCAACAATTTGCTGAATATCAGTATGCTCAGCCTCATTCATTACATTGCAATCCAATCAGCAAACCATATCGGTAGTAGGATGAAATACCGCCGTCTGACCCTGGCTGCTACGCGGCACGAAACCATGTGATGCCATGGCCTCTGTATTGTCCATGACCCTACCCTACTTGCATGCAGCCCAACACCAAGACGCACCCTCTCACCGGTCGCACGATACGTGTAAACAGCCATCCTTTCACACGGCCCTGCCCATGATGCAGGCACCGGAGACTCCAGAAGCCTATTCCGGCCTTCTAGAAGGTAGCTGATCCTGGTTTGTTTGCTACCCGCGCCCGGTAGACACCCGCTCGGTTGACGCCAGCTGGAACAAGGCTCGCACCGGCTGTCCAATCAACGACGGGAATAAGAAATGTAGAGGCAAAGAAGCCTTCGGGATGCGCGAGACGCCGTGGTAATACCTGAAAGGCCTTGTTTGCATATCAGCCACCGACCATGGGGCCCACGGGCTTGGCTTCGTCATCTTACCAGCATTGTAAGTTGCAAGTCTATCTTGGTTGGTTGACAGAGAAATATATATTGACTCATTCTAATAGAAACTCTACGTCTCCAAGTTTTAGAATGCTTCTCATGTACCCTTTGTCATTGTTCTTGTGTGTTACAGCTCCATTTCCATCTACGTCTCTGTTATTCTGAAATCATGACGCCTACTGTCTCGACTCTCCCCACTTCCCATGAGCATGAACAGCTTCTCAAGAGCGAAAAGAAGATTTGGTTTCTTGTGATCCCTCTCTCAATATTCATTCCATGCCTCATTGCCTGCATTGTCTACGTTGTACGCCGCTATCAACTCAAAAAGGCCGAGCAACAACCCGTCTTCGAGGGCGTTCCCATCGAAGTCCACCACCAGGCGTGGCTCGAGCAGATGCGCAAAATGAACCAACAAGACTCACAAACTCTGTTCATGACAGACGAGGCTGGTAAATCGCCCAACAGTATCCGCGTGCGCGACTTAAACACACAGCCTCGAAGTCAGAGCACGCCACCAATACCGGCATCCTACTGCAGACCACAACGCAGCCACTCGCCACTGCGCAGGATGTCTCATCGCCCAGAGGGAGTCTGTGAGAATCGAGCCTTCGAGTCATCACCGTCAAAAGACATAATCTAAACCACAAGGAATTCGACACTGTACGAATGACAGAAACGGCGGAGAGTATTTGACGAATGATGAATGATCAAGTGTTGAAATCAAATTTGCTTCTGGGTTCTGTAATAACAAGATTGACAATTGAATAAATTTCCATAGATCAAATTGTTGTGCAACATGCTTCGTTGCATCTATGCGCCCAGCTCATTCGTAATATCGACAAACGCCGACCACTGCTTCCAGGCCTCGCCACTGTGAATCGCCCACTTTGCGCGGCGCACACCTTCCTTCCAACGCTGACCACCAGGGCCGCGTTCCACAATCACCTTTCCATCATCACCTACGCCCATGCTGCTCAAATCAGCCTCACAGATGCCCGAGATCACAAACAAGGCTGCGGCATTGATGAGGACAAACTCGATGAGAGGGTCATTGTCGGGCATCTTCCCGTGGAGGATACGCTCCAGGATTATCGCGTTCTCTTCTGGCTCCATCCCGGAGGACACTTCGGTGAGGGCATGCGAAGAGACGCCAAAGTCGCTGGGCTGGACGGTAAAGTAGTCAACGTAGACGTCACCACCCGGTGTCTTCTCTTTGAGCATCCAGCAGTGCGACTTGCCGGCGCAGCTCAGCTCGTCAAGGTCCTCGTCGCCGCAGACAATCATTGCCTTGCGGCACCCGGCGGAGCGCAGCGCCTCGGCAAATGCAGGGCCCAGATCCTTGCGGCCGACGCCAATGACACGGCACTCGAGCACGTCTTCGACGGGGTTGGCCAGCGGGCCCACGTTGTTGAAGATGGTTCTCCAGGGAAGCTGTTTGCGAATGGGCGCGACGTATCGCATGCCAGTGTGGAATAGAGGTGCGAAGAGGAAGCTGTAGTTTGTGTTCGCGTAGACCTTGGCCAGGTTCTCCGGCGTGACGGCCGCGACAACAGGTGCGCGGGGCCGCATATTGGCAATCAGATCGGCGCTGCCAGATTTGGACGTGCTGGCCTTGTTGCCGTGCTTTGAGACGAGGATCAAGGCCGAGCCTATTATAGATGCGGTTGTGCTAATGTTGAATGTGTTGTGAGAGTCACCTCCAGTGCCGACAATGTCGCACTACGTGAGCGTGTTAGCAGGCTACTGTCAACATCTGGAGGCTGCACCTCACTTACAAGCCCACCTTTGTAATTGCCCTCCTTGTGTCCGCGCTTGGAAATGACGGCGTTGAGCTCGTCTACCGGAATAGGCGCCGCGGCTCTTAGCATGGCGGCGGCGCACTTGGCCAGAACCTCGGGCTGAAAGTCCATCTGAGTAAAGTGCAGGGCCATGAGCAGTGAGGCGGTCTGCGCAGGGGTGACTTGGTTTGTGAAAAAGTGCGAAATGGCATCCGCAATCTCATCTGCCGTCACTCGGTTGTCGTTGGGCCACATCTTGGCCAGAAGCGGCTTGATGTCGACCGGAGGCAGGTCCTCCGAGGCCGCAGCTGTTTGTGAGGGCATTTCGGTTGTGTGTCTGAAATGAGGACCGGGATCTCGGAAAGATGGCTTTCAAAAAAGAACCCCGATGAGCGAATCAATTTCTAACCGTGGATGTATGAACCTCGTCTCGATAAGACCTCTTATGAGTCAGCCCTGTGGTTGCGAAGCAAAAGTAGTATTCGTTAGGCCTCTCCGGGTAGCTTGTGGAGGAGCCCTTAGTCCAAACTGGTAGAGAACGACATTTGTCTGTGTATCAATTTGTGTGATGCCAGAGGTAGCTGCTAGCACGCAAACCGGCCATAATAATTCAAGTCAAAATTTTGGTCGCCGACGTCGTAGCCTTCCAGCCCTGCTTATTCATCCACCATGGATCTTTCTAGCGCTGGCCGTCACACAGGCAGTGCATACTTTTTGCCCCCTCACGTCCGCCTTTTCAGGCATCCTTTCTTCCTCAAACACCACCCATAGACAGTCCTCTCGCCGCCACGAAGTCGGTCATTCATCGCAACAGCCATCTCTGTGCGGTCTGATCACGTTCTCTGCATCGAGCGCCCGCGCGACGACCACTTCGAGCCGACTCTTCGTTGATCTGAGCCTCTCAGACGCCTTCACTGGTCAGAACTGTCGGTTTGGCAGAGTGCGACGCCACACACTCGCTTCATTTGGGGTTCACACCACCCTACTTTGCTAGAAAAAAAGAAAGAGCATCGCTCATCGCAACCTTTAATTCAGTTCGAAAGCGAAAGCTTGGTCCATACGTAGCGTCCTTTTCGTCTCCGACGAGAAACAAAGAAAAGAAATAATCTTCTTCAACCGCCGTGATCAAATCGCGGCGCAACGCCTCGACATTGTTTTTAGCGTGAAGAAACCACTCCCTAACCCCCTCGCCGTCGAGATATCCACTCCCACGCCGTCGACGCTTCATCGGCATTCGCCGTCGACACCTTCAGCCGCCAAGCTGCATTCACCGCTTCTTGTCACACTCTTGCACAATCGACTCGAGCTTTGCACATCATTTAGCAAGCAGCAGACGACGCTGTCAAAGGCGATCCAGCGAAAGCAACAGCAGCTTCGACTGCGCCGAAGGGAGACGAAGCGATCGCGCAAAGTCTTTAGTAAGATCACGAATCTGTATACACCTCACTCGTACAAGCCCAAGATGCTTTCGCCTGCCGCCAGCGACGGCTCAGGCACCGGATTCCAAGAGGATCTCAACAATGTTCTCTGCTGTCCCGATTGTCGGGAAATCCCCCCAAACCTGGTGGAGGAATTCTCGAGCGGAGACATGGTGTGTCAGAGCTGCGGTGTCGTGGTAGGCACGCGCATCATCGACACACGTTCCGAATGGCGTACATTTGCCAACGATGACCAGAACGGCGATGATCCCAGCCGTGTCGGTGGCCCTCAGGACGAATTCGTCGAGGGACAGCAGCTCGCCACGTCGGTTGCCTTTTCCGAGTCTCGTCAGCACAAGAACCTCTTGCGTGTGCAGAACAACACCAATCAGGACAAGCAGCAGAAGGGCCTAATGCAAGCATACAAGGAGATTGTGTCGCTGTGCGAGGCCATTAATATGGGTCAGAACGTATCCAATGCCGCCAAGCACATATTCAAGCTGGTGGACAAGTACAAGTTCATGAAGGGCAAGCCGCAGGAGGCTGTGATTGCAGGCTGCATCTTCATCGCCTGCCGTCAGAACAATGTGCCGCGCACTTTCAGAGAAATCTTCAACCTGACGAGCGTGAGCAAGAAGGAAGTCGGTAGGGTCTTTAAACAGTTGCAAAACTTTTTGCAAAAGCTCCAGGACACAGAGGGCGAGGGTGCCACTGGCCTCAACACCGTGACCAACTACGAAAACACATCGGTTGGTGCAGAGGACCTCTGCAGCCGCTACGTCTCGCAGCTTGGCTTCAAGAGCCAGCAAAAGATTTCCAAGATTTCGCGGGATCTTGCGGAGCAGGCCAATGACATTTCGGCGCTGGCCGGCCGGTCGCCGCTGTCGGTGGCGGCTGCGTGCATCTACATGGCGTGCCACCTGGTGGGGGAGCCGCGGGCGTCGCTGCCCATTGCCAAGCAGGCGGGCGTCAGCGACGGCACGGTCAAGACGGCGTACAAGCACCTTTTTGCGGCGCGCGAACGTCTGATTAAGAAGGAATGGCTTGATGACGGCGGTAACATGGACAATATCCCGCAGGTACAGGTCTAGTTGACTGACGAGTTGACGGGCCGTGTTCACTTGAATAGGAGGCAGGTGCGCCGCACTGGCCGGCTCTGCTCGGTGTGATGTTTCTGGCTGGCAGTGTTTCTCTTCTTTGCCAAAAAAAAAAAAAAAAAAAAAAAAAAAAAAAAATATCTGCTCTCTTCAGCTGCGCGTTTGTTTTT
>JAEIJG010000424.1:0-28561 GCA_037289395.1 Beauveria scarabaeidicola | reverse complement strand
AAGAAACATCGCTGCGTAGGATATACACCGCACTCTACACAAAAGGGGCGGTCGTGTCTCGCGGGCTGCATGGCGTCGAGAAGCATGCCGCAAAAGGAAGCAGAGGGGAATTCTTAGAACTTTTGATGTATAAGTTTTGTATTTAGAGGAGGAGGGCCGCGGCTGACATGGCGTGATGCGCGTCGATGCTGCAACCAGTGCGTGGGATGTGGCTCCAACTTCTCTGCAAAGTTGAACCGTAAAAAGGCCTCTTGTCTTAAAAAAAAAACACTCCGAGCTGATAGTGTGGAAGCCCAGCGTGCAGTTCATTTTGGACATTGCTCATCGTCGTGGTTCATGTACCATCGAGGGCGTTCCATTCCATTCCGCACAGTGAAGATTTGGTAAACAGAGAGCCTCGATGAAAACAGTAGCATCATTTGGATAATTAAATCATCAATGTCCCTCTCATAGCCAGCATGTTTGCTTCAGGTCAAGAGCGACCAAGAAAGAAGAGCAGTAGCTCCTTCGTAGCGTGACGGCTTCACGAAGCGCGTTGATGAGGCAATACACGCCGTGCACAGCGAGACGTGGCACGCGTGTTTTTTTGCGGTTTACCTTGTTCGTCCTGTATAACTTGCATAGACGCAGAAACGCGGCCCAAGTCATGGCCATCGGCAAGCGTGCACAGTCATAGAGAGAGGTACGAGGCTTGCCGTATCAAAGCTGCAATGACTCAGTGGTCGTCTATTACTTATACATTATATAAGGCCTACGTGAATTGGACTTCACGACCCGTTGAATACTAAACCCAAAATGAACCAAAACTTGTAAATGAAAACCGCCACACATTCTTTTTTGCTATTCCCATGAAAAAGGCGCTTCAAAATACCTCCGCTCCGTAAATGACAACAGTAGACAGACCCACAACTAGAGAATAAATAAGACACATAAATTTCATCATCTTCATCTCGCGAGAAAAGAGAAAAGTTATGGGCGTCCCCCGTACACCAAACGCCCCTCCCGTGTCCAGCCCTCATCCGCGTACCCCGGCGGCGGCGGCCCCACGTGCCGCGGGGGAGCCTGGCTACCGTGATACCCCCGCGGCCAGGCATGCGCGTACTGCTCGTGCTCCGGCCCGTAGTGGTGCGGCGGGCCCTGCTCATACTCGCGGCCGTAGCCAGGCAGCGGCGGGGGGTGGTGCTGATGTGACGCATCGTGGCCCGAGCTCAGCGGCCGGCTGGGCATGGGCGCACCGCGGTGGTCGCCGGGAACGTAGTCGCTCGCGGACCGCCAGTGGTGAGGGCGGGCGGGCGGGCCGTGCTGTGCGGCGCGCGGGAAGCGGACCTCGAACTGGGCACTGATGGGCGGCAGGGACTGCGGCCCGTGGTGCGGCGGTCCGCCGCTGAGGGCGTAGGCGCCTTCGCTGCGCGCCGAGTGTGGCGACGACTCGTGGCCGTCCCAGCGGGCAGGTCCACCCGGCAGTTGCTGCTGGCCCGGATAGTATGAGTCGGGCGGCGACGCCGTTCCGTAGTTGTAGCTGCCGCGGCGGTACTCGGGCGGCTGAATCCGCGGCACGACGACGTTGGGCGCGCGCGCAGCGCCCTGAGACGGCGGCGGCTGCATCTCGCCGTACAACAGCGCAGACGCCAGCGGGGGCAGCTGCGCAGAGTCGGGACGCGGCGGCCCGTACGGCGGCCCGCCGCGGACGAGGCGAGCTCGCTTGCCCGAGGGGCTGACAACGTCGTAGCTTTCCTCGCCCATGTAGTGGGCCTGGTGATGATGGTGGTGGTGAGGCGGCGGCGGGTAGTATGCGCCTCCCCGACTGGCCGAGTAGACAGAGTCGCCGCGGGCAAAGTCGAGCGAGTCTGGAGCCTTTCGCTTGGGCGTCCTGATGCCGCTGCCGCTGCTCGAGATGCGGCTCTGTCGACGCCCGTTGCGAGAAGACTTGGAGCCGGCGCCAGAGTCAGCCTCTACGATATCCGGGAGAAACTCAATCTCGGGCACCTGCGCCAAGAGCCCGTCTTTGATTTCCTTGTGTAGGCGGTCGGCCACGTCGAGAATCGCCTCGGTTGTGTACCCCGGAGCGACGCGCTGGATAAGCCACTCGGGCACGGCTGTCCCTGCGGTGCTGCGAGCATCGTGAACGGCCGTGTCTTCGACGACGCCGCCGCCGCCGTTTTCGATGCGGCTCTGCTCACGCTTCCGCAGAGACAGCGTCCACATGCGAATGTAAGCGCCACTGCTCCGCTTCCTGTTCTCCTCGCTCCAAGCCTGCAGACGCATAATCTGCAGCTTGACGAGCTCCATCTGGTTGAGAGGATACGTTTTTGCGTTGCGGTATCGGATGCGCTGGTAGTGCTTGCGGCAGTAGTACACCCACACGTGCTTGGGGATGCGCAGCGTGCACGCCTTGTTGCGTCCAAAGAGATGGGAAATGGCTTTGCGGAGCTGCGACCCCGTATCGCAGTCCTTGACAAACATGCAGTAGGCTTCCTGGTCCTGCTTCATCGAAGCGCCAGTTTCTGTCGCCCCGGAGTTGCGGCGTGAGTCCTCGGCCGGCTGTTCGACACTAGGTGGTAACGATGCACTTTCCGAAATGATGGGCTGCGCGGCATGGCGTGGCATTCTGGCCACGGAGCATTGAGCGATATCTGGCGCAGATACGGTTCGTTTGTGCATTTTGGCCAAATTGCCATTAGCTGGTAATGATCTGCCAAACACCATTAGTATAGAACAATGATGCCTCGTTGAAACAAGCTGTCAACAGCGCCTGTCTGGTGGATTGTATAGCATGCTCAGCCACCTGTAGGTCTCAAGTTCTCGGGACTGGGTCATCCTTTGCTGTATTCGACGTGCTTGCCCTGTTTGGCACTTGCCAATCGGTTTCGTGGTGTTGGGGGACAGAATACTCACATTTCATCATCAGCCTGCAAAGTGGATTGCGAGTCTTCTTGGCCTGCCATGCGGTCGAGTGAATGTCCCCTGCCGTGCAAGGCCGCGCCATTTCCGGATTGCAAAGCGCTGACCGTTGTTCTTGAAGGAACACGCGAGTGTGATCTCGAGACTGCCGAGGCATGGAAGGGCTGGCTGCTGTGGCTGGCTGGAACCGAGTTCCTCGGTTCATGCCCCCCATATTCAGCATCACTTTGCTCTGGAGAAATAAAGGGCCTGCAAATGTTAGCCAATGCTGATGTCGAGAGACAGTTGAAGCATACTTTGTGACTAATTTGTTAAGTAGTGTCGGTTTGCATCGCGGTGATCTACCTCTCGTTAGGATCCATGTGCATGTTGAGCCCGTGATACGTACAATAGGGTGCGAGACGGCATGGTGCGGGGAGACTGTGAGGCGGAGACTTCTGCAGAGCATATCGAGTCATTTCTTGAACTGTTGTAAATACCATCCTCGCTCTCCGTTTCGTTGCGTCCATCGGCCTGATACGAAAACACAGAGCCCGACCGCGCTTTCGATTCCAGGCTCAGTTGGAGAGAGTATCCTCTCGCTCCCCAAAGTGAGGAGTCCTGGCGAGGGCTTCTTTCGTATTTTGCAGGTCCTAGTGTCCGCTCTGGCGATGGCGTAGGGAGCGCTGAAGAAGGTACTGTGTGGCCACTTTCCGTAATGGCCGGCGATGCAGATGCTCTTGGAGGTTTTGACGAGCTGCCGGACGCTGCTGTGTTGAGGAGAGAAGTTACGTCCATGTTGACGCTAGTCGAAGAGTGTTGAAGAAGCGCGTCGATGCAAAATCCAAGGGAGATGACGCGACGTTATGGGTATCTGTGGCGACCAGCTATATCCGAGTAAAATTAATTGTCAAGACTGAAGCTGGGAAGTTTTGTCCAGCCTGGGCAATAGGATAATGGGAATAAGAAGGAGAATGAAAGGGTAAAGAGAGCTTATTAGTGGCAGAAGCTGAGGTTGATAATCCACCGAGCTGACAGTGTACTGAAGGGAAACCAGCATCCAAACAGCCAATATGCAGTACCGATATGGAACAAGGAACTGTTGGGTCAGAAACGGGCCATCCGACGTATTTGATGCGATCGGCGGGTGTCGAGGAGATCTCACGCACTGACTGCTTAATGGTCCTTGAGGAGATCGAAACAATCCGACCGCTTATGCACCAGTATGTCTGGGACGACAAGGGCACGCAATAAAGGTTTCTGTATGCCCTACACGTGGATTATTATTTTCTTGCTCTGGGGCCCAGTCTTTGCAGGACCGAGCGAAACAAGACGGGCAGCCCTCTCCACAGCTTGGGCCACCAAGGTCTTGAAACAGTAGAAAGTGGCTATGCGTGACAAGGGTTTGGAGATGAAGTGGAAGGAGAGTGGAAGAAGGGATTAGAGGGCCCCCGTGCAGGCTATTTTTATCACCAGCACCGAGATTTGAGATGGGGTACGAGAGTCTCAGGCACTCTGAGACAGAATTGTCACGTCCAAGTGCAGCAGACAAGAGACAAATGTCCGTGGGCAATGGAGTAAAGAAGCGAAGTGGTCGAAAACAAAACAGAAGAATGTCGGGGAGGGAGGCTGAGGAATGGTGCAGAGTATATCCTTGTTCGTTCAAGAAATCAGTAGAATGGTCAGCCTCGCATGAGAAGCAGTGGAATGATGAGTTTTTCGATGTAAACTTCGTGGAGAAGGAGCATAGAAACACAACAAAGTGGGCCGGGCTCGGTTCTCGACGTCTTGGTTGCAAGGACAGCGCTGACTTGTATACGAATAGCTTTGTGAGATGTGACTCAGGTAAGGGGGGCGAGGACTATGTGCAATGCAGTGCCAACAGCATAGTTGATGAACCAGCACCAGCGCGGGAGGGTGGCTGCATAGCGGGAGGCAATGGGCAGAGCGGGAAACACGTTTACAGCACTTGGAGGGCAGGCTGCGACACGCAGCAGAACGGGAGGGCTCCTGTACCAGCTTGCAAGCTTGCCTGCCACATCATGAGCATGCAGCGGGGGTTCTCTAGCGATGACTCGCGGTAGTCGGCAGTTCCGGGAGCAGGGCACATCCCGGGAAAGCATCACTGGTGTGGATCATTGTGAATAGACGGGGGGCGTTCGCTTCTTAACCACTTGGTCTGTATGATTTCTCAAGGAGCACGGACTCTTGGAATTCTCCAATCTCCTGCATCATCATGCGACGAGGAGCTGTTAGAACTTGCAAGAGCAGAACTGGGATGATGCAGGCAGACGAATCATGAAGGCACAGATCAAGAAACGCTCCAATCCCCAACAATCGTCCTACACTGACAATGATGGCTGAAAGGGGATGAAGATTGCGCTGAAATGCCACAAGCCGCGCGGGCTGCTGGACGGGTGTTGCCATTGGGGGCGGAGACAAGGGAGGGCGAGATGAACCTTGTGTTATGATTTCCACGCATCGTACAGATTTACACCCCGAAGCATACCAGTATGTACCAGTGCAGCTATCGGTGAATCTCACGAGCTGACCCACTGAGACTGCCCATACTCTTGCAGATGGGACGTGGCCGAGGCGGGAAGAAGTTGGGCCAAGGGGCGTTGATAGGTTGCCACAGCAAGTTGGTCCAGGAAATCGCACCATGCGGCTGGGCCAAGTAGGAAGGGAGACGTTGAGCAGAAAGTTTACATTCGGAAGTGTGTGGGGACCAGGAACCATGTATGGATGCGTGGGGACAGAGTCGAGAGACTTCATCATGTCCAACAGTCGAAGAGACTATTCGTAGAGTGCAGGCCCATGAGGCCCCCTCCCCCGGCACCCTTACCCACATACGGCAACTGGCCTGTGTGTGTGTATCCGTCTGGACCAAGAGAGGCTGGCTGTACCAGTCAGTATAAAGCATAAAAGAGCAGGCATGGTAGGTCAGCGCGCATCAGGGAGTTGGTCGACGTCTATCGCTCGGCCTTGTCCAACGATCCGTTTTGAGGACTGCATGTGAATCGAGGCTAGCGCACACTGGAACACCGTTGGCCAGTTTCAGAGCCATCCAAGCAACTCGCTAGTAGCCTGGCGTGTCTGTCGCTTTGATATCTGATCCTGCCCGCCAAGCTTGTGTTCATCAAGGAGGGAGAAGCAGACTACTGTACGACCCAGCGCAATACTCGGCCAGAAATCTGCGTGCGGTGCCTCGCTGGCTGCCTTGCGGCTACGCGGCGGCATTGAATCAATGACAATGGGGGAAGCCACATACCAATCGTTGCTCTGTAATCTCCACCACAGCGCTCGCAGTCGAAGCTTAATCAAGAATTCCAATACATAAATTCAGGGTTCGTAAGCTGGTAAGCACCCAGGCAGGAATGCACCAGCTGTTGAGCCTTAAAGTTGAGTTTGATCTAGTGACCTGCGCAGTAAATAGTTCAGCCCACATGGACCGACTAGGGAGAACTCGTCGCGTGGCAACACGCCGGACTCCTTTCTCGTATGGTGCTGAGTGGATGAATCGCAAGTAAATTTGCTCTAGTTGCTTGCTGTAACGGCAATCACAAACACAGAAACTGAGAGCGCCCGGCCATAAAACGTTTTGTCGACGTGTCGAATTGCTGTTTCATAGGTCACCGGATGGGGGTTAGGCCTCGAGGTGCCTCGGCACCACCGCGACCACAACAAATTCCACCAGAAGCAAGCAAGAGCAAAGCCAAGTCGATATCGACGGGGCGTGCGCAGAACTGACAGTGGACCGAGAGCCTGTGCAAGCAGCCGCATCACAAAGAAAACAGGTGACGGATGTTTCGGTGGACCCGAGAGGTTACGAGATAGCCGATTCGAGCTTCTCGGCCGTGAAGAACATGACCATGGATGAGATAGCTTTTTGCTTGGATCCCAGGCCCTAGCAGACTCCCCTTGAGCTGTGCAAGAGACCATTTAGAGCACGCGGGGGGCGTCTCCGGGGTATGGCTTGGCGTGACACAGTAATGCCTACGGGCCTGTGAGAATTCATCTACGGCGTGTCACGGCCAGGATGGAGTCGATGGGCCGAAATAGAGTTTCTGGGAGCTGCATGGCGCTTTTCTCGGACGAGGTTAGTGGGCGGCTCGAGCCCAACGTCACGTTCAGGTCCGCAGCTATGGGGAGAGAAAAGGTGTGTACACCCCAACAGAAGGGAGCCAGCGCGGCGGGCCAGCAGCCCTCTGGTCCGGTCTTTGCCTGCTCGATAACTCGTGGTGGGTGGGCGGAAATTGATGAGCGGGAGAGCACGCAAGTCCGGATCATCCCTTCCCCCCGTTGTTTTCACCGGTGATGGCACGGCGGGAGCTTGCCGCAGGGTGGCCTGGGCTTTCCTCTTCTTTTCCCTAATAATCGACGATCGATGCTGCAGAGAAACACAAGAAAAGATATAGTTTCTTATGCGCCGCGCCGCTGCTTAATGCTTAATGCTGCCGAACCTTCGTTTGCCACCTCCGCGCTTTCCCGATCGACACCGCCGTCCGTCTGTGGTGTGAGAAAATGCCGCCTCATCGTGTCAGCGAGTCATCCGTCGCGGCTTGCTGATTGCATGCCACGCGATGGAGGTATTGGCTCTTCGAATCATTAGCGGCTGCCTGCGTGGCCCACGCCGGGTCCTTCGTTGATGTGTCGCACATCAGAGCTGGCCCAGTTGGAGCGGCGCGCCGGAACGAAAGTGGCTCCGTTTCCGAGCCTCCCCCATGATTCAATCTCCAGCCAACCCCAGCAGCGATGCGATGCAATGCCTGCCTCTATCTTGCAATACAATTCATCGTGACTCGCATAGTCCGTCATAACCTCCCGCAGCATCCATGCACTCCGAAGTCAACCTTATCCAGCCGTGCTACCGATACGTTTGTCTGCGTCTAGCGGGAGTGGCGAGCACTGGCCCGTCCGCCCTCGCCATCTGTCGCGATCCATCCGGACGCCCGATTTCTTCGCCTTTCTCGCCTGCCCGACCCATCCTGGCGCAAAAGCAAACGCACAATCTGGACCTTGGCGTCGGGCTCATTTGCTTATTTCATCTCCTTGCAGCCTGACCTGTCCATTCACGGCCATGCCCGGGGCGCAGACACAACCCAATCGGCAGTTGCTCGTCCAGGGAGTCAGGGACTGACTAGAGAATAGAGATACAGAGGTCAGAGGACAAAACACTGGGCCTTCCGACACCCTTGCTCATCCTTGCAACCTTGGTAAAATACGACAGACGAATTGTTTGACGCAGGCGCACGCCGTTTTCTCCGTTGTAAACCAAGCTAAGTAGTAACCCATGTGCCTGGAACAGCCATTGTGTAGGTTGGCCCAACAGCTAGCTTCATGGCTCGCACCGTCTTGCAATCGTGGAATGCAATGTTCAAAGACAGCCAGGCCTTTCCTGTTGCAAGTGGGGGAAAATGCATATATGTCAGGCCTTGCTTTTGGGTCCTTGCGGAGATCCCTTCTTACTACGGAGTAAACATTTTCACAAAGATGCCCCCCCCCCCCTGTTCTGGCTTTGTGACAGAATATTCGTACCGCGCGCGGAGACTCTTCCAGGTTTCATCCCATGTCCTTGGCTTACTGGTACAACATGTTTACAATTCTCGTGTTGCAACTTGCGACTCGACTCCTGAGAGATCTTGAACCTAGTGTTATTGTTTACCGGTTTTACCCAGCCTTGGTCGTACAGTAAGCTGTTCCTCGTGCGAAGCCAACCTTTCCTCTGAGGGCTCGGGATGATGACGGGAGATTCGGGGAGAATGTCAAATCTCCACCAGCTGCCGGGCGTTGGAGGCTTCCGTCCTAAAACCTTCCCTGTCTACTGACTTAGTACTGAGTACCAAGCCAGCTGCACATTTTGCGACACCCCTGCTGGTGTGGCCGTTGTATCCCATGATTCCCATCAGACGAGTCCCAAATGGGCAAAAAGGCGGCTGCATGATTGCCTCTTAGCGTCACCGTCGGTTATTCACCCATGTTTTGGCCGTTTAATCAGAAAGAAAGAGGGGTATATTATCACGCCTCGGCACAGCGACACGCATATTCGATCCCCATCGTCAAATCTTCCCGACACACCCTGCCAAGCCTCAGTCTGAAGTCCTGTTATTGCATGTGCTCTCCGCCTCGCCGCCGTTCGCTTGATCCTCCCAGGTCACCGCCGTGCTTTGACATGCCCCTCCAATTTCCCCTTCCTGCGCTAATCGCACCGGGGGCAGCCTTTTTTTAGAATGAGTCGCGATGTTCCTGTTCGAAACATTTGCTCACACGATGCTAAAGATTTTTCGATGCCTCTTCGCGTCATGAGTGCAGTACACACGTGCCAGATTCATTCGCCTATCACTCCCGAGGTTCACATCTGCAACGTCTACAAAACCTTGCCATCCTTCAACCCCGCGGGGTAATTGCATCGCCTGCGGATTCTCGGCAGTGTTTGAATCATGGCATGCATTGCAACTATATCTCACACGTCGACTTGGGAGAAACATTCTGGCATAGTCAGCCGCTGCCCAAGAGGTCCAGTGCGATCCCGGACCATGAGATATTAAAAATAGGAAGAGGCGATCTTAATTGTAATACATACTGGTACATATCCGCCCCCGTTATCCACCGTCGTCCCTCAAGCCTCGGGTAGCGGGTTGTAGTCGGCAGACTCCACCCGCCATTTCATGTGAAGTTGTGAACAGACGAAGACGATCTTATTACGGGATGCTGAAAACAGACGTGTGATAAAGAGCCCAGCTCCGTAACAGGTATCTTGGCTGTGGTGGGCGCCACTAAAATCTCGTCCCCAGAGAGTGAAACACGTCCATGACTCGTGGGCAGCCGCACGCCAGAGGAAAATGAGGCCACTTGGCAAGGCTACATTAGTGCCCCGGCGCGATATCGAATGCGATGGCCAATGAGAAAAGGGCAGGAAATATCACGCAATGGCACCTCGCTTCTGGCTTGTTTCCAAGCAAGTACGGACAAACTTAGACTGCAATAGCCAGTGGTTTGGAGCAAGTACACCAAAAGGTTGGTGGTGTCCTCTTCTTCCCCAAACGTTTCAACTCGTGGTTTGGCCTGAACGCCCCCCGCCTTGACACCATCCTGAAAGCTCGAGAAGCTATTTGAAACACTGTCCGTATCAAGGTTCATAGAGAACTGTGATTGAGATAACTTTTGTATTCATTCCATCCAAGTCCGGATTTCCCTCTCGTTCTGCAACTCTTATCACAACACTTTCAGCTTAGCCAAGCAAGAAGCTGCGACCCCCTTGGTGTAACAGAAAATGCTCTCCTAAACTCAAGCCAATGATACTTTGGTTGTCTCGTGTAACCTGTGCCAAACTTTTCCTTCATCACATCTTGCCTCGTCTCGAGGCCAGGACAAGGCTTGCTTGGATGAACCACGCTTGAAAGCCCGCCAAGCGAAAATACGAAGTACAGAAAACGTCACTGCGTAGGTCGTGATTTCGGGGATAGGAATTTCCCGGACTGCTGAAAAGACCAATGGTTCAGCGCCAATCCCGTCCGACCCGAAAAAAATAAAAAATAAAAATAAAACAGCATTGCGTTTTCTGTCGTGGACGATGACGCGCTCTTACCAGTACACTACTTGCATAGAATCAATGCGGAATCGAGCGTCACTGTTCCGATCTCACTGCCATGTGCAGGGCAGGCGATGGCCGAAACTCTCGACTTTCCACAACCCACGCATTGCTTGACTCGTTCCAAACAAGAAAATCAAAGAAGGACTACCGTTGCGTGCGGATCTCGCAGCAGCTATGTACGTATGTACCAGGCGAAGATGATCGAATGATAGCTCCGTAGTGTGTAGATTGGACCCTCGGGACAGTACAAGGCCAGTGCATTTTTAGCGTGTTCCCAGCACCCTGCAGCGCTGTCACTGTTCTACGGAAGTCGCTGTGCAGCTGAAATGATTGGGCGCTTGTGGCGTTTAGGTTGCAATCCAAGTGGGGCAGACTGTCAAGCCTTTTTAGGTCTAATTAAGACGACTTTGGTTTAGGTAGTTCCTGTAGCGGAGTGGTTACCGCGTGACTCTTATAGATCAAGGACTTCTTTTGGCTCTATGGTGTAATGTCAAGGTCCGGGGTTCGACCCCCCGCAGGAACATTCATTTTTGTTTGCGGACCTTTTTTGGTATTCAATCTTTTTTTTTTAGCCTAGAAGATGCTGCTTCATATTCAGGTGTTTTTTCAGTCATCTTTTGTGGCTAGCACGCTTGCACAGCATTACCTGTGCGCTCTTCGGGCGCTCGGCTTCTGCGCCGGTGCCATGTGCAGAAGGCGACGAGCATCTCCAGGGTATTGCTACCGCTCCTGAGACAGAAACAGATTAAGCAGAATCGAGGCCAAGTGGTGTGAAATAGATCGTCTAGGGGGAGGATGCAGTCCGCCAGACTGCAGCTCGAAACAAGCCCAAGTAAGAGCAAACGTCAGCCACCATCAGCCTTGACGGCTGCTTCGGGTGCTTGCTTCCCGTGAACTCGTATGCATCACGGATTGAAGATCTTGCGACATCAGATGTAGTCAAATCGCCCCCACCCTGCAGATCTCTGCAGCTGTCAAACTGAGTTGACTGAGAGACCGGATAATCGATATGGCGTAGCCTTCCACGAGTCTACGGGCCGGGGTTCTGTTTCAGAGGATTCACATTCAGTATAGCCGGCATTTGAGCAGCAGCAGTCAGCTATCCACAGGAAACTGCCGTGTTTCTCAGATGCCAAGACTACGTACTGTTTGGACCGCCGTCGGATGTGTCACCACCCGAGGCAAGATGCCGCAGCCAGCCTCACTCTTGCGGCCTGGGCGGCAAGATCAAACGAGGAACAGCAGCTTACCGACACTGAGTAGTATCGTAGACGGCATCTATCCTCTAAAGACCTATTGCGTATAGTTTGCGAGGTGGCGCAGGATGATATGCTCGGTGTGAGGAGTGCTCACGTTTCACCGTCACGCAAACGCTGAAGCTCATAGTGGGTGACAAGTTTGTAATTCATTTGCATTTGACGGGATCAGCTAAATCAAATCATCTACCGCTTTATCAGCATCACTTTGTATCAACTCCTTCATACCCTGCGGACGTGTTAGCGATGATCTAGCCAGACTTGTGGGCTCAACTACCTCGGGCATGATGGGCTCCCCATCCGAGCCCTTGACATATCGAAACGGCATCTCTGTGCTTTCGTATTTGTTGAACTTTAGCTCGGGAAAGTCGAGGTAATCGATCTTGTCGAGAGCAACTGAACTGATTAGCTGACGCGGCACAGCCCAAACCGGAAGATGCCTCACTCTGGTCTTGAACCACGATTCTCGTCACACGAACGGCAGTATCAGTGGTCATTTGCTGAGGGCCCAGACGACGTCCCTCAAAACCTTTCTTCCTAAGTTCAGAGGTGCGATCTGGTTTTGTCAGTGTGGTCGTATACACGCAGAGGATGGACATGCTGAACCTCTTGGCGGGTCATCGCCTGTGATATGTTAGCAGGTGCAGGGACATGCGCTATTCCTGGCTATGGAACCTCACCCAATATTCCACCAAACAGAAACACATCAAAGTTGTCACCGTCCTCGGGAGACAAGTCCTTGGCGGCCGCAGGATCCAATAGGCAGACTCGATTTCTGGTGTCCGCATAAAGCTCCTCCACACCGCGGTGCTCGGCCTTGAATGCAGGGCTTTTGGCTAAAGTGTCCGGAACCTTGAATCCATCAGGCAAGCAAGACAGAATAAAGTCGCTGTTTCTCTCATGGCTCTCCTTGGCGATACACTTGTACTCGAGTTCTGACCAAGGACCGAGCTCGGGGTCGAGATGCTCGACGATGATGGTCTTTGCAGCCGAGCCCATCTTATCTATATGAGGGAAATCAGCTCCTGCGGCAAGTATTAGCTCCTTGCACAGGAGTTTTGTTCCAGGTAATCCTACTAGAAGACTGAGATTGGCGCTGTGAGTTGAACGATGCAAATCTGACCACACTAAAAAGAGACTTTGCGGCTGGTGGAGCCCTCCATCGATCTTGATGAGGAATGTCACTGTCAGGGTGTTGATGTCTGTGACACCCTTGATTTCCAGAGGGAAAAGCTCAAGTCCGAACTCGATAAAATTTATCCCTTGTTCATTACATGTCCCTGCCTAAATTCAAACGTCCATACGTTCTGCCCTTGTCGCGAAAATAGATGCCAAAGTTGTAGTGCTTTACGCGGGCGCAACGCTTGGCCGCCACCTGAACAAATGCCCAAAACGGGTCACAATAGCCACTCTGTGTGGAGGACAATGCCACCTCGCCTCATTGGCAGGACTCAGCTTCATGCCTCTTCCATCACCATCATCACACGATATCTTCCCGCGCAGCCAATAGCCGGGCCACTGTATCCAATTGTGCGCGATCATATCTGTTTATTACAAGATTCGCATAGCTTGCACTGACGCCGTCGTGATCGCCGCGTGGGCGATGGCTTCCGTCGCTTCCATCCCCGGGCCCCGACGATGGCTGGCCGCCGCCGCGCTAGCCCTTGGGCCTCTGGCAGCCCTGGCGGACAAGTCAGCCGCCGACTACTACGTTCGCAACTTGCCTGGTGTCCCCGAAGACCAGGTACCGGTGAAGATGCATGCAGGGTGAGTCGCGCGCAACTGCCGCCCAAGTCGTTGACGCCAAGCTCCGAAACAGACGCTGACGCAAGCTTCTGCCACAGACACATCGAAATCAAGCCCGACACAAACGGCAACCTCTTCTTTTGGCATTTCCAAAATAAACACATTGCAAACAAGCAAAGAACAATCATTTGGGTCAATGGCGGACCCGGCTGCAGCTCCGAGGACGGCGCGCTGATGGAAATCGGCCCGTACCGAGTCAAGGACAAGGATACGCTCGTCGCAAATAACGGATCCTGGAACGAATTTGCCAATCTTCTCTTTGTAGATAACCCTGTCGGGACGGGATTCAGCTATGCCAACACCGATAGTTATGTACACGAACTTACGGAGATGGCGAGCCAGTTTGTCCAATTTCTGGAAAAGTTCTTTGCCATCTTCCCCGAGTATAGCCGCGACGATGTGAGTACTTCGACAGACACTAGGCCTTTCATTACCTAACAACATCTAGATTTATATCGCTGGAGAGTCTTATGCTGGACAGTATATCCCCCACATTGCGCGAGCGATTCTCGACCGAAACAATGAGAAACCGGATACATGGAGTCTGCAAGGCATTCTGCTTGGAAATCCATGGATTTCTCCCAACGACCAGTATGATTCTTACCTCAAATTTGCCTTCAACAAGGGCTTGGTCGACAAGGACTCGGACACAGGCAAGCAGCTCAAAGCCATGGAGCGTACCTGTCACACCATGCTCGCTAGCGACCCTGGCAAGGTGGGCTACCCCGAGTGTGAGGATATCCTGACAGAACTTCTCTCCGTGACTAGGAAGGAGGGCGGCGGAGATCAAGAATGTATCAACATGTACGATGTCCGTCTTAGGGACTCATACCCCAGCTGCGGCATGAATTGGCCTCCGGACCTGAGTGCCGTCACGCCCTACCTGCGACGCAGCGATGTTGTCAGTGCATTGAACGTTAACCCCGAGAAAAAGTCTGGATGGTCAGAGTGCAGCGGTGGTGTCAGTGGGGCTTTCCATCCTATCACCTCGAAGCCCTCGATCGACCTCATGCCGGGAATACTGTCCGAGATTCCCGTGTTGATCTTCTCCGGCGCTGAAGATCTCATCTGCAACCATTTCGGCACAGAAGACCTGATTGAAAAGCTGGAATGGAACGGCGGCAAGGGTTTCGAAGTGACTCCTGGGAACTGGGCCCCTCGTCGCAACTGGACCTTTGAAGGCACGGATGCCGGCTTCTGGCAGAACGCCCGCAACCTCACCTACGTTGTGTTCAACGACGCCTCACATATGGTTCCCTTTGATTACCCCCGTCGCTCGCGCGACATGCTGGACCGATTCATGGGCGTCGACATTAGCAGCATTGGCGGCGACCCCACCGACAGCCGCATCGATGGCGAAAAGGGTCTCGAGACTACCGTCGGCGGCTCTGTGAACCCCAAGGAGAGCGAAGCGGCCGTCAAGCAGAAGCTTAAAGAGGCCAAGTGGGCCGCCTACCAGCGCTCCGGCGAGGTCATCCTCGTCTTTGTCGTGCTCGGCGCCCTGGGCTTCATTTTCTTTGTCTGGCGTCAGCGCCGCAAGGGCGCTGTGTACAGCGCTGTCCGCTCCGAGGAGCCCATGGGCTCCAGCCGTCGCATCGCCGCCGATGACATTGAGGCGCAGGAGGAGGGCATTGCTCTACAGAGCAACATTCTGCCCACCGATAAGTACTCGGTAGGCGACGATAGCGATGACGAAGACGCCAGACCAAGCAAGGGCGGCGAGAGGGGCAAGCAGGTAAGCAAGTCCCATGATGAAAATTAAGCATTTTGCTTTCCATGTTAGACGATATTCTTCTTGTGTGCTTTCTTGGGTTGGGGTAAATTGGCACCGAGCAGGATACAGGATGAGCTCAACACCTTGCACGGGTTTGTAACATAGAACCAGAAATTGTCACACGTTTATAAAAATAACAAAATATCACGTTGATAATCTATCCCTCATTTCGCCATGCAACGCCCATCTTGCAGGGGACGTTCCAACATCCCTATGTATATAATAAAATCCCTTTTGTGTCGATCCCAGATCTTGTTCTCATCAGGCAAGACAATAAACCCGTTTAAATCCCAAAAGCCCAGTGTGGCATCAATGCAAGAAAACCCGCCGGTAGGTGGCAAATAAAACGCCGGTAAAATGCTAGTCATGTCGCCCTCTACAACTGCACGTCATTGTTGAGCAGGCGCACCTCCTCGCCGGGCTTGAACGGCGGCAAGCCGATATAAGGGCAGCCGTCGCAGCGGAACGCGTCGCCGAGCGCGCAGTTGCCGCACGAGCCGACCTTGCCCTGGACGGTAAAGTCCACCTCGGCCAGGTCTTCGGCGGCGAGCTTGAAGCTGGCCAGCGTCTTCTCGGTCTCGGCGCGTTTGGCGGCGTCCTCGGCCTCGAGGCGCTCGGCGAGACCGCACGAGCAGTCCTTACAGGCACGGCGGCGTTTGCCAGGCTTGGGTTGGCACTCGAGGGCTGTGTGACGTATCGTGGTCAGTAAAATTGTGGGGAGAGGTGGGATCATGGATCGACCAGGGGCGGTGGGCAACGTACGGATGTTGATGGGGCGCTTCAGGTCCTCCTCTGTCATGAGCGTCTCTTCATCAATAATGTCGTCGTCGTCGAGATCATCGCCAAAGTCGAAGCCGACGCCAGCAGGGACAGTGGGCTTGTTGGCGCCGCCGTTGCTGCCGTGGCTGCTGAGAACGGTGCTGCCGACGGCGGGCGCCGGAGCCGGAGCCGCGGCGGGGGGCGCATTCACTTTCTTCTTGCGGAAGCCGAGCTTGAGCGACACGGCGCCGTCGTTGTCGCCGTAGTCGGGCTTGGTGAAGCCGCCGGCGCCGCTGCCAACCAGGCCCGCGAGGACGGCCTCCTTGGCGAGCGGCGTGGCCTCGAGGTTCTCAGAGGCCCTCTCGGCGCGCAGCTGACCCCGGGGTCTGAGCGACTCGGCGACGGCGCCGACGACGGTGCGGTCCAGCAGGCCGAGCGACTCGGTGAGCGTGGCAGCAGCGTCGGACAGGACGAGGATCAGGTCGTACTGGGCACTGGGCAGCTTGACCAGGCCGGCGGACAGACGATCAAGCATCTGGAGATCGGTAATGGTGCGGTCATATTGTGTGAGGACGGTCGCGAGGGCGTCGGCGTGGGAGGCGAGGGACGGGGGGGCGAGTAGCAGAGCGCGTTGGCCGTTCGAGGTCTTTGTGGCAGCCTTGGTGGTGATGCCGCTGAAGACGGCGTCGTCGCTCGGGTCGATGGTGGCGATCAAGGGAGCCATGGTGTCGGTGGTGTCGTGCAGTGGCAAATTAACGGAGCACGGCGCGAGTGAAGGAGCCGAGGGGTAACAATGGGCTCTGTCGGGGTGCGAGCTTTGTCGTTTTTGTCTTTGAAGGCTAGGGTTAGGACAAGATATGGTAAATTCCGGGGGTCCCCTCTCGAGACGTGTATTTGTAAGGCTAACGAAAGAAATCGCAGCCGACCCAGAGATAGGTAGAGCCCAGCCCAGTCCATGGTGGGATGGCGGGGTGTGCAATTTTTTTTCCGGCACTGTAGGCGGGGCTGGCATCTGGCAGGGACCGCACAGTGCAGATTGTGACCCTCACATGCTATTTTAATTACTGGGACCCATTGTTGGATTTCCGGACCCCCTCAACGGCAGCGGTGCTTTGTGAGCCGGCCTCCGAAAGCGGCCCGGTCAGGGCCCTGCCAGCTGACCTATACCAGCGAGAGCATTACCAAAAGGCGTGTGATTGTGCTTACTGTGTATTATAGCGCTGGATTCATACAACTCTGGCCTTGCAAAGTTTTTTTTTCATTCCATTGCCTGGGTTTTTATTGGCGGTGGAGGCGCTGCGGGCCTGCCGTGTTGTGTTGGCGAGTCGTGCGTTGTGTGACCGCTTACCCTAAAAAGGCCCTGAAAAAAATGTAGCCGATATCTTGACCCCGCCGTGAAAAGGCGTGAGAATGTGTACAGTTGAGCCTTTTCAAAGTGACTTGCATCGATAATGGAAGTTTTTCCTCAAGTTGGTGTTCCTAGGTTTCGTTCTCATTCGTTGTGGATGGCCGTGATAGATATCACCTGTCAGATTAGACTGGTCGACCTAATCACTCACGATAAGCGTCTTTCTTGCAGGCACTTTTTGTCAAGATGTTGGAGTGTGTGCCAAAAGCTGCTTGTAGCTCAGTTACAAAATGCGAAACTGAATGTAAACAGGCTGCATCTTGCGGCCCGGCAGCTCCGTTGCCAGCTGGCAGCTGCGTTTGCTCATAACAATGAATCTTCACCTTTAGAATTCTCACTTTCATCCTCCCTCAGCCTCTGTGTTTAATCGAGAACCGATCCTTCATTTGCCTAGATCTGTTTCATCTCTGCTTCCACATCCACTCGCATCACCGCCTGACCTCATTCACCTACCAACCAGCTAAGTCACCCTCAAAATGTCGGGCTGGAACGACGGCCCTACCCAGGTTGAGAGCCAATGGGGAGGTAGAAATGACGGCCGGCATGGCCAGTCCGCTGGCCATGGATTCGGCGGAAACGATTATGCCGCGGATAGGTATGCTACCCGTGCTTTCTTTCCACAATTCCTAGTTAACGGAGTGATCAGTCACCAGTACAGCAATGCCATTGACCATGACGGAAACAATGGGTGCGTTCTCCTTTTTCGCCATCTTGCCATCTATCATCCCACTGACAAGATAATAGGTACGACGATCAAGATGGTCCACCTCGGGACGACAAATGTTTCTCCTGTGGAGAGGAAGGGTGAGTTCGGCCCTCAAATTCCACACATCTTCTTCTCTGACGAAATTCTAGGCATCGAAAGTTCGAGTGCCCAAATGCCGCGCCAATGACATGCAATTATTGCAAGGAGCCGGGACATATGGCTAAAGAATGCCCAACGAAGCCGCCCATGAGCTGTGACAACTGCGGCGAAGAAGGTACGAGACCAAAGCGTGTCCAACGTTACACTAGCTAACATACGTAGGGCACTTGCGTAAGGATTGTACCAATGCTAGGAAGATCGATCGCAGCGGCATCGCCGACATGGCTGTTGAGCTTGCTTGGGATATGATCAAGCGTGCAGCGGTTGAGCAAGATGCCGACGATGCGAAGCAAGGCATCCAGGCATACGTGAAGGCCCTGGATGGCGGAATCACATTCCGCGAGCTCCAAGAGGCGTTTATTCACGACAAGATCAATATATGGCTTATTGCCACGGAGAGATCTTTGATCGAGATATTCACCAACATGGATCTGCAAGGCAACATGGGTAAGAAGTACACGGTCTCGTACAGGTTCTCGGATCAGCCCCAGCGGCCCCGAGAGATCGAGGGCTGGCCGAAAAGCATCGATGAGATTCTGGCCCGTCTGGACGACGCAGGTGATGTCGTCGATACTGGGAAGCCTAAATGTAGCAACTGTGACGAGATTGGCCACATCGCCAAGCAGTGCACGCAGGAAAAGGTTGTTCGTGAAGTCAAGGGCCTGTCTTGCTACAACTGCGGCGCGGATGGCCATAGAATTCGGGACTGTAAGTCTGACCACCTCACACAAGCCGCCAAACACTAACAAACCAAGGCACCGAACCTCGAAAGGATCGCTTTGCGTGTAGGAACTGCGGGTATGCCTATTGATATTCGTGATATGTGGCATGTTGCTAATCTCGTTGTAGCAAATCTGGCCACAAGTCTACCGACTGCGAGGAAGAGCCGAACCTTGACAACGTTACATGCCGCAAGTGTGAAGAGAGTAAGCAAGCACTTGAAGACGAGTAGGACACAGTATACTGACTGGAATCAGCTGGACACTTTGCCAAGGACTGCCCGAAGGGCGGCGGCCGTGGCTGCAGGAACTGCGGCCAAGAGGGTCACTTTGCGGCCGACTGTGACCAGCCTCCAAATCTAGACAATGTGCAGTGTCGCAATTGTGAGAAGATGGGCCACTTTAGCCGCGACTGCTCCGAGCCGAAAGACTGTAAGTAGTTTGCAATGATTTAACGAATTTGAAGCTGACAGGCAGAACAGGGTCCAAAGTCAAGTGCTCCAACTGCCAGGAGTTTGGACATACCAAGGTTCGGTGCAAGCAGCCACCGGCTGAGCAGCTTGAAAATGACTATGGCGGCGGCTTCGATGGCAACACTGGTGGTGACTCTGGAGGAGGCGGATGGGACAATGGTGGTGGACAGCCAAAGGACAATGGCGGTGACGGCGGCTGGGACAATGGTGGCGGCGGCGCCGACGCCTGGTAGTTTACCGCGACCGCGACCGCGTTCGAGTCTCGAGAAAAATTTGCTCCTGAACGTAGACGATGTGCAGTAGATAGTTAGTTGACTGCAACACAGAAAGCCAGGAAGTAAGAGGGAAATACGAGCTACATGGCTGGAAGAATTACGAGAGTGCCAAAATCGATGGTTTAAAATGGACGGGTGATGAAGACTAGTCAATCTTCTTTGATCTATCTTTGTTTTCATCTTTAACAAATGGCCACGACCATTTTCTCTTAAATGTTGCTGCTCGCCGATTCTTGCCTTGCCATATTCTGCTAATCAGGGCCTTTGTGGCTACGAGGCGTGCAATTGCTGGTGTTGGCAGTGAAGTTACATCTTCGAAAAGATTGAGAGCTACTATTTTTTCTCACTTCGTAAACCAGAACGAGGCGATTGCTTGGCTTGTGAGGCTATCAAACCAGAGAAATGTACACACTCGGCCAAAGAGCCAAGCAAGCGTACGAATACGCGGGTGGCCATGCAGCCCGGGGAGCCAAGATTGGGCGCGCCAGAGATCGTCGCGCCATGGCGCTGAGGGATTGGCTTAGCGGGAAAAATGGTCCCATACACTGACGTCACCAGGCATTTGAACTGTTTGACGAGCAGAAATTGGTGCCGGAAATGGAAAGTCTGTGTCGAAAGGCAGGAAGGGACAGAAAACGAAGGGTACGGGTAATGCCTGGTTAATCAAAGTTATCAGCGGGCGGCTCTGATCAAAACTTGGTTGGGTTGCAGGGAGCGAATGGGAGGCGCGCGGATGGATTGACAGGGCGGGCGGTGTGGGAAACCAATGTGGTTTATTATCGGCGCTAGGTATATGGGCTGTGGTGATTTCTTTCTTCTGTAAAGAGGTTGTCGGTGTCACGATTCGCGCGTTTTCGGGCTGCTATGCACTTGAAATAACGTGGCCGTGATTGTTTGAATCGGTGCGAGGGCTTTATCGCACAGGAGAGCATCACACAGATAATCACCTGTTCAGGCTCGAGACACTTGAGGAGGAAGTTGGAACGACGAAGCGGCGGGCGCTCCAAAAGGAGACAGAAGGTACTCAGCCAAGACCCAAGGGACATGACAAGGTACAGGGGGGCGGGCAAGTGAGGGAGGGTGGGTCGGGTATGGTCATCGTCGGGCACTGTGCAGATGGTGCAGTGAGAAGACTGCGGTGGTGCAAGTGCCAGCTATTTACAAGTGCAGCAACAATGAGAGGACAATGCGAGAAGTGGAATGTTGATTATTGCAACTCCAAGAGATTTCTCACGAGGCCTGTAGCAACTTCATCACGTGCGCATGGCCTCGCTCCATCTCATTTGTGCTGGGGTGGGTGCCATTTCGCACTGGGTGTGTGGCGCTTTTAGGAGCAAACAGGCTGCGAAAACGTCATGGCGATGCAAGGGCTATTATTGGTAGGATGGTCGGAAAAAGAGGTGGAAAATTAGACAGAATAAAGCAGGATGCATCTCGTCACTTGAAATCATGAACGAACACACGTGTCAATTGGAAGTTCTTTGTTTGTGGTTGCACCACTGTTGGGAGAAAATCGTCGAGTCGGTATCTGGGGATGGTTGGTGCCCCCGCACAGTGTGGAAATGGTTTGTCAGCCAAGCGGCGCGAACAGAGTGGCAAGTCGCGCCATCGGTACATGAAATACAGGGTCTCTTGGCGGGTAATTCAGGTACTTGGAATATGTAACCAGGTACCTCCAGGATGCATGTACCGTGTGTGTGTGTGTGATCAGTGATCACTGCTGCAGACCCCCAGGACCCGCCCGCCATTTTTTCTCTTCTCTTTTGCTCGCCTTCTTCCCTCCGCCCTGCCTCACAACGTCATCTCTGACGTCTTCACCCCAGCCAAACCCAACTCTCTTTTCGCTTCCAACCTCTGCACATCCCGACAGCCCCAAGCCAGCAGTGCGCCCCCCAGTTGCGAATGCTCTGCGTGACGCTCCTGTTCATGTGTACGATACTGATTTAGCCGCTTGATTTTTCTCTCTTCTGTTTTTATCTTCCCTTGAGGCCCGCGCTGGAGCTGCCCACCGCGAGCCGTCTTTTTTTCTTCTCCCCGTCCGCCTGGGGTTGATTTTTTTTTCCCGTGTGTCATTACCGTGCCTCTGTGTCCAGGAAGATACGAGAAAAACAACCACCACGAGGGAAAAAAAAGCCATCAAAAATCACTACCGAGTTAGCGTCTTACTAGAAACTTTCTACGCCGCATTCTGCGACCGTGTGTGCGAGCCGCATCCGCTTGGTCTTTTTTTACACTCGGCTCCGCTGCCTTTTGCAGTCCCCTCTGACCTCATCAATCCGACGTCGTCCTCCCAGGACAGCATTCTTTCGCCTCTGGTCAAGGTCCCAACCCTTCCCCCCCCACACCCTCCTCTTGTCCAAGCCCACAATATAATACATCATCGTCATCATCTTTCTTCAACATGGGGACTTCAGCAACTGACGTCTCAACTCGAGTTGAGTCGAAGTCCCCTACTACACGCCCCAAGAACTCCTCGCCGCCGCGTCAAGGTCAGTAACGTCACCTACCTATTACTTCCTTTGCTTCTTCCTTTGTGTTACCCCGTCTCCCCGCGCGTTTGCACCCCATCGCAACGTCTTTGCCTCGACTATCGCAATGCGCCTAGCCATTTCGGCTACGACGTCATAATTGCACCTCACAGCCCTGGCGCTAAAACATCACCACGACCGTCGCGACTATCCCCAGCCATCATCACTCATACTAATCCTTATCCACCACAGACGCCAAGTCCGACTCGACATCTAAACCCGACGCTGCGTCCAATGCTGCACTCGCGAAACCTCTCGCGCCCCCTCCTCGACCCGGTCAACAAGGAACCAACACTCCAGACTACTTTGCGCCCCAGCCTGGTGGCTCTCTCAGCCTGGAGCCCAATCCCTTCGAGCAGTCCTTCGGCGGCGGCGGCGGTCCTGAGACGCCCGGAGGTACCAAGTTGCCCTCTGTCGCTGCATTGACTTCGCCATCGTCCCTCTTGCCCGGGACCGGTTCAACGCCCTTCAACTGGGGCGGAGGCTCTCTTCGCACCGGTCCTCTTAGCCCTGCCATGCTCTCCGGCCCGGCTACCGATTATTTCACAGAAGGTCACCTTCGCGGCGGCTTTCCCACTCCCAACGAATCTTCGTTGCGGTCCGGTCTCACACCCGGTGGCAGTGGTTCCATGTTCCCGGCCCCGAGTCCCAACTCCCAGGCTCTTTTTGCCCAGCTCGCCAGCGGCGGTGCCACACCTAACACACTCGATTTTCACCGCACTGCTATGAGTGCGGCTGCTAAGCGTGAACAACAACACAATCAGCCACATAACCAACAACAAACCGTGCAACCCCAGCCACAAGCACCTTCACAGCTGCCACCTACGACACAACCCCAAGACATGACCAACGGGACTACAGTTAAGGTCGAGCCCAAGCCTGCCTCCGGTCCTTTCGATGGCCACGATAATGACGCTGCCAATGGCCTCTACATGCTTGCACAAGGCAGAAACGGACCTCAAGGCCCCAACCCTCCTGCCAACCAGGCTCATCTTGCCCCGGCTAGTGCCCCCAGAGTAAACGGAAACATGGTCAAGCATGCGCGCGGCGGCAGTGAGATCACCAACGGCTCCGAGGAAAATGATGACACCAAACCCGCACGGGGTAAGGGCAAGAAAGCTCAAGCCAACAATCGCAGAAAGGCCGAAGAAGCCCCCGCAAAGGCCCCGCCAGCCAAAAAGACCAAGGCTGTCGTTTCTCCCCCTAGCGAGCCGTCTGACATGTCTGAAGATGAGGATGACGGTGATTCAGCCGGCAGGACCAAGATGACAGATGAGGAGAAGCGCAAAAACTTTTTAGAACGCAACCGGTAAGTTACTACCCGTCTCAACACCACAGTTGCAGGTTTCTAACAGACATAGTGTCGCCGCGCTGAAATGTAGGCAACGCAAAAAGCAATGGCTTGCGAACCTACAGACCAAGGTTGAAATGTTTAGCTCGGAGAACGATGCTTTGACTGCGCAGATTACGCAGCTTCGGGAAGAGGTGGTTAATCTTAAAACCCTCTTACTCGCCCACAAGGATTGCCCCGTCACCCAGCAGCAGGGTCTTCAGGGTAGCTACATGCAGCCGGTGATGGAGCCTTTTCCAAACCAGATGAATCCTTATGGTATGACCGGGCCTATGCCCAACCAGCAGCAGGTCATGGCCGGTCAAGGGATTCCCCGCCGTTTCTCTTAAGCTGAAAACTGGCCAGGAGGGTGCTGCTACTCAGTTTGATGAGTCCGAGGGCCTTTGTGCACAAAATACAGCTAAGGCGTTCCCGCCAGGTCTGCAGTTGCCCGATTCTATCTCACTACCATTCGACACCTGGACAATATCAACTACATCAGTGGCGAATAATGATCAGGAGCGACGTCCTAGTGATTACCAACCACCATCAGCGGACCAACCAACATTGCCAAAACAAGATGGGGCAGTCCGAGCAGATGGGACAGCCTGAGTCATCTTAGCAGTCGGTGCCAGCTGATGTTTTGCAAGATGATCAATTACCGCGATCATAAAGGGCTGCTCACCGAATCGTGGTATGGCTTCTCTGTTGCCTCGAGACGCGCCCCGTTCAGCGGCTGGATGGCCAGTTCTCGAAAAATCTCGCGATCCGGGGACAGACCCTTTACTGATATCTAACAATTACCCTACATTCCCTTCTGCTACGCAGCTATTCACCCCTGTATTACATGTTACATGACGAAGAGACGGATGACTTTATTTCCATTTAGGATGCCTACATGGTCTGTCAAAGGCATGTACGGGACAGCTTATTTTCTGACATTGATTGGCTTGCTTTCTTGTCGGTGGCGATGCTGTTGTCGCAATTCTTCTTGCGCGTACACCATGGGTTTGTTTTATGTCCTTTAACGGGCCAGAACAGGCGGCCGTTCTGGCCGTATCAAAAGGAGTTGGCCAGGTGGTTCTGGCCTCGGCGTTGGGAAACGTTTGCCTCGTGCCTTCGGGCAGCTGTAAAAGACACTGGATGCAATATACGAGTAGTAGCTAAGCAAAGTGCTACATTGAATAGAAAGTATTTTGAATTCGAGCAGAAATGAACGTAAAAGTATGATGGGTAAAAGATAGCCCTAGCCTTCAGCCGTTGGGGGCTGTCTAGGCCGGTAGAGGGGCGCTACCTAAAACGGACTAGCGCGTCGAGTGGAAATCGTCGCCCACCTCCAAAGGTAAACAAGAACGCCGCCGCCTGCCACCACCACCACCTTGAAGAGAAACTATTTTGCGATTCATCGGCCGCCAAACCAAAATTTACCAAACGGCCAATCTTTGTCTTGAATACGATCATTTGACACAGAGCGGTTGTGGAGCCCTCATCTATCTTGTGCGACTCTTGAGGTGGGCTGACTGGTACTTTTCATCGACACGCGCCGGGCCGGACGCGACGACGCCGGCCGAAGAAACTCTCGCAAACGAATTCGCAAAGCGCGTACAAAAGGGCGACCAGCGCCCACCAAAGCCCACATGCAGCTGTGATAAAAAATTAAACTTTGACATATTTTCATCCATGACGACGCTTGTGGCTATTCGAACATCGCCGCTTGACTTGAGCATGAGCAACCAACCCGACCGCCGGACAGGCAAGCGTCTAGCGGGTGAGCAACGTCCCGAGCATCGCGCGACAATGGTGATGCTAACCAGAGAGGACGCAGCCGCGGATGACTTGGAAAATGACGACGACTTTGTATTTACGCGCAAACCAAAGAAGGCGAAGACAGACGAGGTGACGGCGACGGCGACGGCAGCGCCCGTGAGGCGATCGCCGCGACACAAGCTCGCCGCCGCAGACAGCACTAAAACTACGACGACGACCACCACCACAACATCATCATCACAGAGGAAGGCGGGCACGGCGTCGCCATCGCGCGATGCGGACCGCAGGAGGAGAGAAGCGAGTGCCGTGCGCGCCGCCAGCAGCCACGACCCTAGGACGGATAGGACGACTCGACGCGCGGACGCGGAGCGAGCTAAAAGCAGCTTCCAGTCGCCGCCGTCGCGCGAAACGACGATGATTACGCTGCCGACGAGCGACACACCGGTCATGGCCCGCAACAAGGAGATGCGCAAAAAGGCCGCCGAGGGCACCCTGCAGTCGTCGGCATCTTCCTCGAACGGCAGCGGCAACGGGAGCAATCACCGGCGCAGCTCGCTGGGGACGCGCGGCCGGCGGGCGAGCTCGCTGATCGAGAGCGGGCAGACGGCGATTCCGCACCGCGATTTGGACGCGCAGGATTTCTACAAACACATCGCGTCGGACGGACTGCTGGAGTCGATGCGCATGAAGCAGCTGCTGACGTGGTGCGGCGAGAGGGCGCTGCCGGAGAAGCCAAAGCAGGGCGTGCCGAGTACGGATCCCTCGCTGGGAGGTGCGTTGACATACGAGGAGGATTTGCTGGTGCGGGGGAAGTCATAGCTAACTGTTTTGCTGACAGCACGCGCGATTTTGGATGATCTGTTGAAGGAGTTTTCGACGAGGCCAGAGTTTACAAACTGGCTGGGGCGGGACGAGAGCGTGGCGCCGGCGACGAGGATACTGAAACCGAATCCCAGAAACACGGAGCTCGATGAAAAGAGGGCTTCCCTAGAAGCACGAATACAAAGGTAGGCAACTTTTCTCAAGAATGGAGCGGACGCGAAACATATGGCTAACATGGGATTCGCAGACTACAAGAAGAAAAGAATGCGTGGCTGTCGATACAGAAACCACCCCCCGACCAACCCCAACTATTCCCTCCCGACGACGCCTCGGAAGAAACAAGACCAAACCGCCCACCGCAACTCCCGACCCTCGACCTGCTCGACGCCGATGAGGGCCGCATCCACCGCTACCTCGCCGCGGAGCTCGAGCCCCTGGAAGGCGTGCGCGCGCGCGCGGGGTCGCGCCTGCAGGCGGTCCAGGCGACGCTCGAGTTCGAGGTCGACCACCTCGCCGACAGCGTGCACAAGCTGGAGCAGCGTGTGCGGGCGGGCGGGCGCCAAGCGGACACGGTGTTGCGGCTGGCAGCCGCGCGGCTCAAGAGGCGCGAGGATAGGGAACGCCGGGGCGCGGGTACGCGTGAGATGCCCATGATGGAGGTCCTGAGGAGCCTGGGCAGCTTGCTGCCCGAAAGAGGCGGACCCGGCTTGTAAGAGGCACCTCGAAGACGTTGGATGGAAGGGGCGGCGCGAATAACGAAGCTGGTCTGAGTTGGGTGTTTCTTTCTTCTGGTTCTTTTTTATATACCCATCTGGGAAAAAACAACGGGCATGGGATTCAGCGTTGTGCATCTTTTCTTTTTGAAACTTGAAATTTTGGGGGGCGCGTATTGATGAAGAGCATACATGGGCAAGGTGTTTTTTTTCTTTTTGGCTTCTTTTTTTTACTTGGGGAGGCAGTAAAGCACGGAAAGGCCAGCCGGGAGAGTTGAGTCTCTCTGACCTGGATCGTGTGCATTTCGGCGTTTTATTCAAGGAATAAGGGACATGTGTCGGGGGGATAGGTACAGATATTATCTGAATAGATGAAATACCGGCGTATAACGCTGCCTTGTTACTGAAGCCAGTGTGCAAGAAACTCGAGTTATTGTGGCGATGCTCGTGAAGCCTGTTGCTATCCTTGATAAATATAGAGTATTGCTATTCGCGCGGAGCCATTTTGCTATTCGCGCGGAGTCACGTGCGCTACATTCCACCTACACTAGCGCGGTACCTCTCTTTTAGCGTGTATACACGTAAAATATAATATACTTAAAAAGGATTACCTAAATAACTAGATTTTTAATATTCTTATCTACCTTAACCTATAATTATTATTCTTACCTTCTTTCCCTTTAAATAATATTATAATAATATTAGAAGATTAGCCTTAAATTCTTTTACTATTATTATTAGTATTATTCTTTAATTCTTTATATAATCTTATTATTTTTTTATAATATTTTTATTAATTAAATAATATTATAGTTATTAAAAGTAACTCTTATAAGAAATATTAATCTAATAATAACTATATTACTATATATTACTAAATTCTTTATAATAAAGGTTATTACTAGCTTTTATAAGCTCTAGGGCTTTAGAAAATTAGCTCTTAAAAAGTTAATTATATATTTAAAATTACTATTAAAATAACTATTACTTTAGGTAATAAGTAAATATATAAAATAGTTATTAGTATATATAATTACCTTCTTTCTCTTTATCCTTTAAGTTATATAATTCTTTATTACTAAATAACTAACTAAAAGAGGCTTAAAAGAAGCCTTTCTTTACTAAAGGCTTTACTTACTAAGGAGCTTAGTAATATCCTCTATAAAATATACCCTAAGCTATAGCCCCTTTTTATTAATAAGGATATCTATAATAACCGCTAGAAGATTAAAATTAAGAATTTAAATAGCCTAACCTTAACCTAATAATAAATATAAATTCTATAATAAAATAACTATTACTATATTATTAAATATAATAATAATACTATTACAATTACAAGCAAGTATATAGAAGTAAGATTATAGGTAGAGATAGATTTAGATAAAAGAGAGTAATATAGAGAAGTAGTTAATAAAAGACTATATTATTTACCTTATTATTCTATCTTCTATCTAAGAAGAATTATAGTTATTTATAAAAAAAAAAAGATAAAAGTAATACTTAGAAAAAACTCTATTAAATCTAGAATCTTCCTCTTATATCTTACTATATATAAGTGTCGCTTAAGGCACTAGCTTAAGCGGCTAATT
>JAEIJG010000423.1:0-28591 GCA_037289395.1 Beauveria scarabaeidicola | reverse complement strand
TAATATTAAATTAGAAAATAACTATTTTATACTATATAGCTAGAGTAATAATAATATAAAAAGACCTTATTATAAGTATTATAATATATATTTCCTTACTCTTAGTAAGTATTTAAAGGTCACCTTATATAACTATTTAAGCTTTATATTATAGGAGTATACTATTAGGGTTAAACTTATAAATAAATAACTATTTTAGTAGTATTAGCTTAACTTCTACTTCTCTATTTACTTTTAACTATATATCTATTTAATTAAGTTCCTCTATCTTAGAATATATAGTAGCCTAAAATTAATTATATAATAGGTAAGTTAATATCTCCTTCTAATTCCTTAGTAGAGGTAAAAGTATTATATTAGTCTAGGGAGTTTTTACGCTTAGGATTAACTTCACTAGTCTACCTATATTTATATACTCTTTTATAGTTATATTAAATACTATAAATACTATTAGTAATAGCTAGTAATTATCTAATATATAATTATACTACTTAGATATTATTAGATATAGTATACTACTAGGCTTATTATTTAGAATTATAATATAGACCCTAAGCTTATTAGGTTAGTTAGTATAACTTTTAACTTTTCTATTAGCCTTTTATTTAGCTATTCTACCACTTTATCTAAGATTATTTAATAGTTTATCTATAGTTACGCCTACTTAACTATATATAAGACTAGCTTTCTCTAGAGCTTAAGGGTTTATAACTCCTTATATTAGCTTAGAGGGTGCCTTATATAGTTAATTAAGTAATTAATTTATTAGATACTTATTTACTTTTACCTCTAGTAGGTAAAGCTTATTTAAAAGCTTAATTTCCTAAGTATCTAGCTTAGGTGTACTAGAGGGCGTTAGGAGCCCCCCTAATAGTTCTTATACGTGACTAGGTATAGGCTTTTTAGCTTTTACTCTTACTAACTTATAACTAAAGTTATTCTCTAGTAGATAGTATATATCTTCTTATATAGTAGGTTTAATATTATAAAGAGATTTACTAGGTATACTTAAGTCTTACTAAATAGGCTATTATCCTTCTTAAGGAATACTTAGCTAATTAAGTAAATAACCTACCGCCTATTTAACTACTCCTAAGCTAGGGATACCTAGTATAAGATTAAGTATAAGAATTAGATATAGACGTTTAAGCTCTTTAATCTCCTAAAGTTAATCTTCTATTTCTTAAATTAAAAGCTTAAATAAGTAGTCTTTATCTATTTTATATATTATATCCTTATTAAATTAGATATTCTATATAATAACTATATACTTAAAGACTAGAATCTAGATCTAATAAAGGTTTATTATTATATAGTTAATAAGGTATTTTATATAGCCTTAAGGGCTAACCTTATATTATTTCTAATTTTAGTTTTCTTCTTAATTATACTTAAGGGTATAGGCGTAGTAGCTATATACTAGTAATAAACCCTAATTAGGCCACTTATTACTACCTAGTTAGGTTACTAGTAACTTTAAATTTAACTCTAATTAGTTATATAATACTTTATATAGTATTTACTAGTTAAAGTGTTTCTTTAGGCTAATATTAAGTAGGTAGTAGGTGGTAATTATAATCTCTAACTATAGGTTTAGAGGGAGGCTTACTCCTTTAGTTATTATAATTACCTTTATTTATACCTCCTAATTTATACGCTCTATGCCTTTATTAGGCTTATAGGTTCTTAGGGAAGTAATCTCTAGCTTAATTCTAGAAAGATAAGCCTAATACTAGTAAGCGCTTTACCTATATATACTAATAAGTATAGCCTTATTATTATAATATAGTATATATATATAGAGTTTAAATTAGTTTTATACCTAAGCTAGAAAAGCTAATATATAGTTAAATAGTATATTATATAATTAATTAGCTATAGCTTAGGTATATAAATTACTAGTAAATTTATTATAGATTATAAAGAGGTATTACTTTCTATCTTAGCTAAGTAAGTACTATATTAGATCTTAGCTTAACTACTAGAATAGTCTTAGTAAGGGGCGCTTACTTAGGTATTATAAGATAACTTACTTTATATATACTTAAGTATATACCTTATATTTAATCCTCTTTATCCCTTTAATCTTAGCGTTTTATATATATATAAGATACTTAAGAGCTTATTTACTAAGGTGCCTTAACTATAAGTATTACTTTACTTCCTTATCTATTTAAGTAGGTAAAGGTATAGCGGAAGTATACTTTAAGTGTTCTTTTCTTTCTTCTACTACTATAATAAGTAGCTTATTATAGTTAGGGTATACTTCTTCTTATTAGATTAGATAGAAATCCTAAAAGTAAAGGTTATTATTTACTTTAATCTTTTTAATAATAATATTTTACTTATATAAGCTATATTATAAAGTATTATTTAGACTATATATCTAGATCTTTATCTTCTTTATTAAATTAATAAAGATAATATTAATATAGAACCCTTTAATTAATATAATATATTATAAGATAATATTATATATTCTACTTACGCTTTATATATTACCTTTAAGTATATAACTACTATATCCTAGAATTATATATTCTAACTTACTAGCTCTAATAATACTACGCTTAATATAAAAGATACCTTTATTAAGGAACTTTATCTTATTAACTATATATAGTGTTACTTTAGTATCCTAAATAGTGCTATTATATAGCCTATACTATAATCCTACTACTAAAGTAATAATATTATACTTATTAATATATTATAGGGCGGTTAAGTAGAGTAGGGGGTTATTACTTATTATATCTATTTACTTAAATATATAAATAAGATCACTATCTAGTAAATTAATACTTCCTTAAGCTCTTAGGCAGTTAGTTCTTTACTTAGATAGGAGGTAGTAGCTTATATTAGAAAATTAGTTATATAGGTCTTTTTACTTTAGTTCCTTTAAGTAGGAGAGGATATCTTTTACCTCTTAGTCTAATATACGCGTTAGAGGATATCTATATAGTATACTTACTAGTGCCTTAATTACTATATATATAAGATAATAGTTATATAGGTATTACTTATAGCTATATTAGTCTTTAAAATTCCTCTTATAAGGGTAGTTATATAAGCTATAATTATTATTAGTATACTTATTAGTATTATTTCTCTTACCCTATACACTTAAATTATTAGGTTTAGGTATTATAATAATATATACTTATATAGCTATATATTCTTTAAGTATAATAACCTCTTAGAAAATTCTAGTATAACTAATAAGGGTATAAGAAGGGCCTAGATTCTTATAGCTATATATAATAATTATCTATTATTATATAGTAGCCTATAGCTTATTAAATTAAGCTTTTATAGTATTAAGAAATTTATTAATTACTAATATACTTTTAATCTTAAGAATTTTATACTAAGCTACTTATATATATACTTCTTCTTACTTTTTATACTACTTAAAAGCCTTTATAGTTAATAGCTTCTTAGTATTTAAAATATTATTATAAGTATAAGACACTTTTTTCTTTATATTAGCGCTAGAGGGTATAAGAATCTACCTTATAAGTTATATCTTCTACTTTAAAGTAATACTATCCTATAGGTATAGCTATACCTAGTTTAATATAATTATATTAATACTTATTAGAAGTTAGCTAGATATTTAATTTATTAGTTCTTTATATATTTTATAATCTTTAAGTATATAATTATAATATTATTTAGTTATCTTAAATACCTTATTAACCCTTATATTACTTAGTTTATTTAGGGGTCTAATCTCCTATCCCTTTAGTAGTAGTATTTTTATACTTAGATTAAGTACTTAAATAAACTTTTCTTTTTCCCTTTTAATTATTAAAAAGACTAGTTTAATAATAGTATTATTATTAGAGTTATTATAGTCTAAGTTAATAAACTCCTAGGCGCTAATATTTATAGTATAATCTTTAAGGGCTATAAACTAGGTATCCTAGGTCTTTAGACCTCTAAGCTTTATAATAGTAGAAGATATAATTAAATCTAATAGATTTAGGTTTTTATTTTTTAAAATATTTACTTATTAAGAGAGATATTAAAATTAAAGCTTAGTTCTATTAAACCTTACTAGGCTTATAACTCTTAGTAATTAGGTTATCTCTAAGCTTATAAATAATAAGTTAAATAATTAGAGGTATAGTTAATAAGTAACTAGAAGGTATAAGGTTTTAAGTAATATATTCTATATTATATATAGAGAATAAAAATAAAAGAACCTTAGGGAAAAGGTACCTGGTTTTATATGTGCGTTAGGGTATATAGTGGGTACCTTTTCCCCTTATAGGTTTCTAATTAGTGGCTAAAACCATAGTGCCTTACTGGCTGCTGTGGCCCACACATGCTACTCCTACCACGGCTTCAACAAAAGTAGGTAGGTTATGTAGTTAGGCAGTGACGTCAAGACAACATCACAGATCTATTTCTCCTATCATTGCAAAATCGCGTGTCCTGAGGCAACGGCACATTGACGGTCGTTCTAATTTCTCTGCCGGTATTCTTGAATTGATTTAGATATTTATAATCCTCGACTGTTGGAAATTCTCTGGCTCGAGAGACGGCATGCATCTGCCAGGGCCCACTTACCACTCAGCGTAGCTGCAGCCCCGTGACAGAGCTCAGCTTAGGTACCTACCTACCTATTATCTGCGCCAACCAACCACCTGCTGAGAAGGTGATGTCGTTGACATTTGCCTGGTCCCTGAACTCGTCTATTCGCGCTCCACTTCCCAACCAAATTGCGGCGGTATGCAAGCTCGAAATTTACCATTTTTCCTCTTGAGTTTCCCATGTTGAGGAACATCTCCTTTTCGTGTTTTGCACTCTGGATCTGAGCTTCCCCGCGCCAACAACCCGCTACAATGATCCCCTTAATCAACAAGCGTGCGTCCTCGCTGCTCGCCCCTGCCTGATGGCCATCTTGCATCAAAGCGTCCATCCTTGTGCATGCCTAGCTGACTGGATCCCACAGCATTCGAAGCTCTCTCGGGCATTGTTGAATCACCCCCCGATGAGCGTATGTATATTGGACCGAGGTCCATACTAAGTCTAACTAATTCGCAGTCAAAATCATCTTCTCCTTTCTGCTATCCTACCCACTCGCTGGCCTTTTGAAGCGCATACCTGATGCAAAGCCGGCTTATAAGAATATATTCATCATTGGGTAAGCTTTTCATCCATGTATGCCGATACGCTGACGTCCTGCTCACATCACAGCACCTCCTTGTTCTACCTCGTTGGGCTTTTCGACCTATGGAGCGGCCTCCGCACCATTGCCATCAGCTCTGTTGGTGCGTATTACATTGCAAAATACCTGCGGAGAAGCCCGTACATGCCATGGCTCGGTTTCCTCTTTCTGATGGCGCACATGTCCATCAGTCATATTCAGCGTCAGACTCGCAATGATCCATCCGCTATCGATATCACTGGCGCGCAAATGGTCCTCCTCATGAAACTGAGTGCCTTTTGCTGGAATGTTGCCGACGGTCAGCTCCCTGGGGATCAACTATCCGATTTTCAAAAAGAGCGCTCTTTGAAGGAGGTACCCGAACTACTGGACTATTGTGCCTACGTGATGTTCTTTCCCTCTCTTCTCGCCGGTCCTGCCTTTGATTATACCGATTATCAGCGATGGATCGACACGACCATGTTTGATATTCCCGCAGGTGTCGATCCATCCAAGAAGCCCCCGTCGCGAAAGAAGCGAAGGATTCCTCGTAGTGGGACGCCAGCTTTAATAAAGGCCCTCACTGGTCTCGTCTGGGTCGGCCTCTTCGTTCTCTTGGTTGGCTCTTTCAATCACCAAATCCTGATCTCGGACACATACATGCAGAAAGGCTTCCTCAATCGCGTCTTTATCATGTACGCGACTGGAGTCGTCACGCGCCTCAAATATTACGGCGTCTGGACCCTGACTGAAGGGGCCTGCATTCTTGCTGGCCTCGGATACAATGGTGTTGACTCCGTCACTGGCAAGGTTTCGTGGAACCGTCTACAGAACATTGATCCCATCGGTGTGGAGACGGCACAAAATCCGCGAGCCTATCTCGGTGGATGGAACATGAATACGAACAACTGGCTGCGCAATTACGTATACCTTCGCGTTACCCCCCGAGGCAAGAAGCCCGGTTTTCGAGCTAGCATGATCACCTTTGCTACCAGTGCCCTTTGGCACGGCTTCTACCCCGGCTACTACCTCGCTTTTATCCTTGCGAGCTTGATACAGACTGCAGCCAAGAGTCAGTCCTTGCGCTATTGTTTATTCACACAAACTTTAACTAACAGTCTCAGACTTCCGACGCCATGTTCGGCCCTTCTTTTTGGAGGCAAACACGGGAGAGCCGACTAAGAATAAGAAGTACTACGACCTTGCCAGTTTCTTCATCACACAGGTGACCTTTTCATTTGCTACCATGCCGTTCCTGGTGCTCAGCTTCAGAGGATCTCTCTTGGCATGGTCTCGCGTCTACTTCTACGCCCTCGTTTGGACCCTTGCCTCGCTTGCCTTCTTTGCCTCCCCGGGCAAGACTCTCCTAAAGAAGCAGCTTGAGAAGCGACAAGGAAAGGCCAATGCGAAGCTTGTCCGGTCCCTCAGCACTGATAGTCTCACGGGCAACCACCCAATTCTTGGTATTTCCAAAGATCCCGAGAGAGATATCACTGAAGCCATGGAAGAGATTCGTACCGAGGTTGAGGCGCTTCAGAAGAAAACTTTCTGAGCACCGGCGAAGGGGAAGCTGTACATGCCTCGTCACCCGACGAAGTATCAACTACACGATCCACCACACTCTGTTGCAAGTTAGAAGATGGACGGTAGAAACAGTCATGGCGAAGTATTTATAAGTGACTTCAAAAAAGAGCAAAAGACATTAATATTATTTCCATTGTCTAAAGGGCACAAGAATAAAATAACGTGATAAGTATATCGTAGAAACATCAAGTGTCGTCCGTCATAAGGTAAGGTCCAACGCCCAGATGCAGCTTTCGAAGCATTGCTACAAGAGAGCGAGCCCGATGGCGATTGGGTTGGCTGTTTCCCTTTTCGTCCGACATTATATAATACAACAAATGACAAGACTTTGATGGCTGCCGGGCTGCACCGACAGCCCAGCGCGTCTTAGTCTGGAAGAGAAGAAATTGCTTTTGTGTATACATTTGACAACGTTTTCAAAATCGTGTATAAACGTAATATGAGTTAGATAAGGAAACAGGTTGTAAGCGAGAAAGAAAGCGCTGAAAGAAGGGATTGCTGAGTTAACGCCGAGAATTTTCAATGTCGTAAGCGTATCGTGCATCGTACATATCAGTGCAATTCGTATACAGGCGTTATGCAGAAAATTCAAACTGTTTGCCGAAGAAGAAAATTGTAGTTGTGTAAAAGTATTGAATCGGAAGGCGTCAGAGCCGGAATCGCTTCGTTAATGGTGAGACTTGGTTGACTCCTTTCATCTCCACCGTTGCTGAACGCCGAGGGCAATCAGAACTGCAAATGCGCCAATGATTAAAAGGCCAATGACGGCCATGGCCCGGTTGAGATCTCTCCACCACTTTGCGCGGTGATAGAGAGCGATTTCCTTGGCAAGCTGAGATGGGCTTGCGCCGTCATCTTCTGCGAGGTCAATGTGGCTAGTACTTTGGAGGTTCTTTTCCTCAAGATGCCGATTGGTGGAAAGTGGTATGAACGCGGCAATCATCCAAGCTGTTGTCACATGTTAAACTCATCGAACTAGCCTGGGGAAGACAGATCAGAGCAGTACTCACCAATTGGAAAGAGAAATCCAGACATGAAAAGTACCACCTGGACATTCCGCCGCGCAGTGATGCCACCTTCTATTGATAAAGCGCCAGCAGGAGGGTCCCAGATCCCGTATGCGCTTGCCCTGTTGTCTCGTCGCAGGTGTGGCGACCACAAACTCGATGTCTGCTTCTTTAGTGTTCGCGCCCAAGTCAGGTCGGGGTAGGACCTCCTGACAGTGATGGGCTGTCCACCATCCTCAGTTGGGGGAGCTTCTAGTTGGCGCTGGGAAGGGATTCCGATCCCCTCAAAGCTGTGGGAGTGCCTCGGAACTGAGGTTCCCATCTGATTGTCCGTATTTATAGAGCGAATGGAATCACGGGAAGCCTGATGGGCGAGAAAACGACGTTCACCACTGCCATAGTACAACCTTGAAAATCATGATTAGCTTTGTTAAAGATCCAGCATCAGCTTTCTATAGTCTTACCTTGCCCATGCTGGTATTGCCCAGTTAGTTGCTCTGGCGCTTGCAGAAGACCATAGCTTGCGATCTGATACGTAGTTGGGCATCAAGCCGGGGAAAACACCTCTTTTTGAGGGCTGACGGGTCAAAAGATCGCGCAGATCCGTCAAACCATCACCATGTTCATCTTGATCTCCGACGAGACGATAGCTTGAATTGGATTCCATCTCTCCTCCTTTTCCAAAAGCGGCCTGCGGCCAGTTGAGTGTCTCGCATGTCGGCGTGAAATTTCGTGTGAAAGAGTATTCGCCAGCTTTTAGATCAGTACGGGAGACTTCGGGGCTGATTCGGCTCGTGCTAGCTTCAGCAGCGAGTGGCGACATGGACCTGGAAATGCATTCGTCTTCTCCCTCGCCCTCCGAGAAAACAGTAGATAGAGGTGGTTGTGATTGACACTGGTGGGCTCCGGGTGTAGATGTGGAAGATCCGGCTTGTGAAGGCGCTCTGGTGTTGCGAGATCTCGGAGGATATATTCTGGACGCGAATAGGGCACGTGCAGCGTCAGGGTTCATCACAGCGGACCAGGTCGCGAGAAATCCGGGTGACGACCGGCCCTGCGAGAGATTGACGGAGACAGACTTGTCGGTAAAGAGCTTTCTTGCGGGGTTGAGGGGTGCCACGATCAAACTTTCCCTCGAGTATTCGGATTTAAGCCTTGATGCAGGGGTACCGGCGACTGGCGGAGATGGTGCACCATCAAGCTTCACGTAATTGGGTTCGCTTTCCTCGGTTCTTGGGCGCGACTGAGTACTCAGAGAATAGGAGGAGGAGCCAGAGTCGCTGAGAATTCGATAGTTTTGGTCACTTGATGGTGAGAAGAGGATGGACTCTAACGACGGCTGACCATGAACGTTGGGCTTCGTAGATAGCGGTTCCTGAATGGTTGTAACGTTTGGAGAGCGAAAACTGGCCGGACTTTCTGTGTAGGAGCTGGGCAGCGGTTTTCGCGGTATGAGCATTGAGGTTGAGCGCGCAAAGCTCCTGGTAGTGCCTGGTGGCGGCAGATGCGCCTTGCTTGGGGTGGCGATGGGTGAGAATGCCGGATCCAGGTCTGACGCGGGAGTTTGCTGGTATACTTTGCGTAGTCCGCCGACGAATTCGTAGTTCCATGGTGAGGATGTGCTCACGACTTGGTTTGCGGTTGGCCGGGGCGGCGTCTTGTCGTTTGGTGATGTTGGTGCGGATTCCTGCTGCTGCAGTGCCAAGATTGAGCTATGTCTACCGTGGCTGCATGTGACGGACGAATTTCTGCCAAATGTGCTGGGGAGCGTTGAATTCAAGACCGAGCTCGAGTATAGTGAGCTAGATTCACACTCGACTTGTGGCAGGAGTGAGAAGGTTTTGTCAGCATGGACATTGACCAGGTGCTTGAGACGGCGATTTGAAGAGGATGTAGATGGCCGCCGAGGTGTACTGGCTCTGCGTCCGTACGTGTCTTGGTAAGAAGACTTCGAGTATTGCCCCAGTGGCGATATTGGACTTGACAAGACCGGGCTAGAGTCAGCAGGCCGCCGCTGTGTCTGCGGCGTGTCGCTTTGATAAACTTGCACATTCGTATTTGTTGGTCCAGATGATGGGCTGCAGGTGTCTATATCCAGCTGGGTTGCTGTCGAGTAATCTGAGCTGAGGCGAGGGGGGCTGTACGGTACAACTCGAATTTGCATGTTATTTTGTAGGTTGGTGCGGTCCTGCAAAGGCAGCCGTGGGGTTGACATGGCTGAGCGCTCTTAGGCGGTTGTGAACGTGCTTTGCAGACCCATTGCCCGGTTTAATGGCCGCAGATTGGTGAGTTTTCTTTTCCAAGTCTGGTTCCAGCTCCTGATTCCAAGACCAGAACAGTATATTCTCACTCTGCTGCGTAGTAGCGGTGACTGGCGCGAGTGGCTGTAATTCGCATGTATGGCCGTGGCTATGCTGTGTGAATAGACAAACTCTTTGGGGATTCGACCTTGTTGTCGCTGAATGAGGCTCTCGCGGCAAATTAAGAAGCAGATATCCGACCACTTGGAGTATTGAGTAGTGATGAACGTGGTACGGCGTGGTGTCAAGACAAAATTAAGGAATAAGAGGCCGTGATGAAGATGATGAATGAGCGTGTAGAATGAAACAGAATTACATGTATGGTGCGCGAGGAGAAAGCAACAAAAGATTGAATGAATGACTGAATGAATGACTGGAAAGGAAGTTCGTAGTGAAATAATGAAAGGAGGAATTTTGCTGGCTGAGGAGGAGAGAGGCCTGGCACAAGACGCAGCGCCGGCCATGTGTGCACCGGCCGGGGCGCGAACAAGCCACAGGATGGGCCGGGGTATGACATGGCAGCAACGGTATTACTGCCCAGTGCCAACTGGACAAGGAAAACTCCACTGGCCATGGAGGCAGGGCCACATTGTCTCCGACATGCAGGTCCAGTGCTCAGGTCGGCCAAGTCAGTCAGGGGAATAGAGCGCAGCGGCTGCGGCTAGTGGCCCAAGTGGCCGTGGCGGCGAAGTTTAATAACGTGCTGCAGCCGGAGCCACTCCAGCTCCATTCGGCACTGCCATCTATTGGACAGGCCGAGGAACATGTCGCGTCAGATTTTGCAGTTGTTTCTTTGCGGCTTCTTGCGGTGAGCGTACGAGACGGGGGGCTCGCAGGAGCTCATCTCGTGTTTGTGGAGGCCCTGGGTGTTGTTTCTTTTGCCAGCGCTCTGTAATAGATTATAAATACAGATTACTGTTTGGTGTTTTGCTCTGGCATGACGTTGGTATGAAGGGTTGGCTGCTAACTCAGATGCTGTCCAGGTCTCTTGGCCGTCGCTGAGATACCCACCAGATTGGTACGGGTGTGTGTGATGTGTGCCTGGCATCTTGGCTGGCTGTTTCTTCGCGCTCATATTTTTTTTTCGTGGTGCGACTGCTCTGATGGATGATCCTGCATATGTATTAGCTCAGCTAATCTCTTGTTGTGATTTCGACCGTTCTCTTTGATGCTGCCATGATGCACTCAGTGTCTATCTACATTGCCAACTGACCAATGCTTTGTGCTGGTGGTCATGTGCTTGCTGCGACCACCCGTGAAAACTGGCAGAGCGGCAGGGACAGCCGACGCTGGTATGTACCTGCAGGAACGGCCGAGTATACCGCTGGTCCGCTTGTTGGATACATTTGCGTCCACCAGGCACTCGTACGCATCCGAGTACCGACAGGATCCAGAATACATAGGTACGAAATACAGAGTACTCAAAACAGGGTACACTCCATGCAGCCATTGAATCGCAGCTCTATTTAGTCGCAGCCACAGAAACCATCGCGAGAACGACTGGACAGGTCGCATCCAGAATCCAACCACGCACGTTGGCACGCTACCTGGCGCACGCAACGCAACACCAGACATGCAGAGGCCCCGATCAGAAACAAATTTCGGCACCAGCAAATTGCAGCTACAGCCGGCGCCTGCCACCAGCTCCAAGCGCTTCATGAAACAAATCCACGCTGTGGCCTAAGGCGAGGGCGGACTAATAACGTTAGTGTACCTATATCTGCATGATTATGAAATTACTACTGCTGCACGAGGTAATTTTAGCATTCGACGCGTTTTGGTGTACCGACCGACGCGTCGCGCCCACTGCGAAACCCTGCACGCACCTCAGCGCAGCAGCTTGTCTTGAAATTGTGCGCGCTTGATGTGTACATGATAAATAAATAGATAAGTATCAGTAAGCATTATCATAATGCCAAGGAAAACATACTAGACGGAAACGTGAAAACAGACGATGTAAAAATGGCAATCACAGCACCACGCACCCCAACCTGAGGCAACGTACCATCTCACCCTCAAAAAGCGTACAGCCATGCCATCAAAAGCTGGCTGCGAAACCTATGATCCAAAATCTAATGTTTTCTGACGATGCAACATCACATCGCGGATAATCCATGATTACTGGTAAAGACGAGTACACGTAAATCGACCGAATCTGGGCACTTTGACCCAAGCCCCGCACTACGCCAAACCAGCGGCTGAAAGTTCAACCACCTCCGCGAGTCGCCCAACGATCCTTATTACTACCGAGTTATCGGGGCTCGACTGCTATCAACCACCCTGCTCACGCTGGGCCGGATGGGTCGACGTATGTACGAATAGTCCACTATACGGACAAGGTCATCATGGAAACCATAGCGGCTGCTCCAACCGCCGAGCTAAGCCTCCTCCAGGCCTCCGGGCTGATGGTACGTCGTCCGCAGACCTTGCCGTGCCGAGCCTCCGGCCGCCCATGCAAAAGCACACCGCTGCAATCCCTGATACTGACACATACCACCAGCTGGCGTATTCCATCATCTATGTGCTGCCGCTTTACGCATCAGATACGACAAGGCCCTCTCCGTCACGCTCCAGAGATGATCCTGCTACAATCCGTGCTCGTGTGAGAGCCGTGACGCTCTCCACCACAGCTTGCTCCGTCGTCACCCTCATCGCAGCATACCGCTTGTCCCAACAGCATCCCGCCCTTTACTTGATGGGCTACTGGCCCATCCGCCTGGTCGAATCCGCCAAAGTCCTGCTTCTTACGGCCATCCTCTTCGCTGCCCCTCTCTACGAGAGCCTCTTCATTGACGGTGGCTGGCACCATATATTACCGGGCTTACAACGCCTCTGGCAGAGTTGGCCAGAGTGGCGAAACATCGTCGCTGTAGGCTGCACTCTAGCTGCACTTAAAATGATGCATTGGCTGATGTGCTACAGGGACCTGTTACCGAGGAATGTCTCTTTCGCTCTGCCGTAGTTCCGCTCCTGGTACTAGCCCGGGCTAGTCCTTCTTCCATCATCTTCCTGTCGCCTCTTCTATTCGGTGGTGCTCACGTCCACCATTTCTACGAGTTCCGTCTCACCAACCCCGGAGTTCCCATCTATGCGGCAGTAGCGCGTACCATTATCCAGCTGGCATATACATCCCTATTCGGAGCATACGTCACATTCCTCTTCCTCCAAACCGGTTCACTTCTGGCTGTAGTGCTGGTACACGCTTTCTGCAACTTACTCGGCCTCCCGCGTGTCTGGGGGTACATGGAACCATACTGGCTACCAGTCAACACAAGCAGAGGCACGCTTTTGAAGTGGACAATTCCATACTATGTTATCCTGATAGGGGGCCTAATTTACTGGTGGCAGAATATGTACTCGCTCACGGACTCTGATTTTGGGCTCCTCAAGTAGCGTTTTGATTACTGTCCAGAGGGCAAAACAAACAGGGACTCGTCATCAGAAATATAGAAACGCCAGCATAACTACAGAGTAGTCAAGTCATGAAAGTGATACATGGCACTTTTTCGACTCGTATCCAAGCTTGAACCAAACCTATGCTAGAACTTGTCCTTGCTTTATTCTATGAGATAGCTGAAAGATGTGAGCAATGGGGTATGGATATCAAGGTATACGAAATGCCGTCATGACCGCGCATCTAGTCTTATCCCAGGTAGTGAACCCGGCATAGCAAGATCACCCTCATCTCGCCATGACCGTCTCTGGCGCATGGAAGCCGCATCACGTAGCTCCGCATCGCCAAATGAGTCCTTGCTGCGCATATCTTCGCGGTGTTCGCGCTCAGTGTCCTTGCCCTTAGCGCGGCCAATGGAACCCGAACCCTCACCCATCGCATCATCCGGGCCTCGCGTGTTCTTCTTGCGCGGCCAGAGACTGGGGAGGGCAATCTCTTGGAACCGCGGCTCTACAGCTCGCTCATCGAACCACTTATGGAGTCTGGCCTCGACGAGCTGTGCGATTTTGGGAACGTCTTGCAGTCGAGACCGGCTTCCCAGCAGGCTCCTGACGGAAAAGTCCAGTCGGTAGTCGTCCAGAAAGTTGAACGACATCATGGCTGGAGTAGACTGAGATGGGTTGCTAGGAATAAACGATATCGACAGAGTGCCGCTGAACCTAACGACCGACACGGCAAGAGCAACAGGCAGAATTGCCGAGAGCTTTTTGGGATAATTCAGGAGAAGCTTTGTCTCTACCGCCAAAGTGAGCATATCACTCAAGTCGACGTCCATTCGCGCCTGAAGACGAGTGCCGTCACGCGCTGCCGTGGCAGGATCAAAACGAATCCCCGCGCCCAAGCTGATGCCATCCTCGTCAACGGGAATTATGCGGCAGTTGCTGAAAATGGGAAAATCTTCCCCCAAGCTAAGCTCCGTTACACGTATTTCATCGAGAAAATCTGGTCGCGAAGTGCCATTGAGCGCCTTTGTCAGGGAGTTGAGAATGGCGTCGTCATGCTGGGCGTCGCTGCGGAATTGGGCAATCGTCTGGCCAACCAAGACATTGAACCAATCCAGACTCTCTGGCTGGTGGCTATCAACATTATAGTACGTCTTGCTGAGAATTGAGCCAATTGTCAGAGCTGGTGAATTGCGGAGGACTGTTGATTTTTTGCGATTCAATCCCTGACCAACGCGATGGCCCTGAGATCTTAGCGTGAGTAGAGATTGCTTGTGTGCCAGAGTCCTGGAGCGGCGCTCCGTTGCACGTAAAGAGGCCGTGACATCCGGTGAAGGAGGATCTCCGAATATGAAAAATTTAATAAAAGCAGCAAGTATCACAACAACGGATATCTGCCCGACGATGAATCCCTGAGTAAAGGAGAGTCTGTGGTACGTGTCAGCCAAGTGACTCGGCGTAAACAGCTCGCAGAGGTTTCTCACGTGGGCTCTGACCGGGCAGGGCAGGTATTTGTCGACATTTCAGCGTCTGCACCCCAGTCCTGGGCTTCCAGATGTCTTTCCAACTGCCTTGTCCAGGAGTGTGCAAAATGGTAGAGGTAAGAGAGCTTAGCAACTCAAGGTATTCTTCGGACCCAGAGACGCCACCCGCCCCGCTGGACGTTTCTAGCACTATTTAACCTATCCGTACCTACTACATGGCGATGAGTTGGAGGTACGGCAATTCGACAAGTCGTTGTGTTCATGCCCCACCAAACAGAAAATTATCACCTAGAAGAAGGTACTGGCAGGAAAATCAAAACTTTGAAATTGTACCAGATCAAAAGCACGACTTGGCTGATGTGAAGGACAAGTTCGCAAGGGTCTACTAGCGGTGTATGCATCGACCGGGACTAATTCATTTAGCGGGTGCCAACCTGATGTAGCACGAACCGCTTCGGCCTTGTCACTCTCGAGCTTCATCAGCCTTAGGTCTGAGTTAGCACATGTGACAAACCCTTTCAACCGAGTCGCCCAACCTACATGCGAGAATTCTGGACCATATAATTCCAAAGGAAAGCTTTCAGCAGCTGCTTGAGCATCAAAACGGCACGGTAGACCCTCCTTCACCATGGACGTTTCCCAGGCCATTTCGAGCTACATCTCCAAGATCGTGATGCCCACGGGAGAGACATTGTCGTCCAAAATGAAAATTTTACTTTTGGATAGAGATACCGTCCCGATTGTATCCACGGCTATTACGCAGTCGAGTCTTCTCAATCATGAGGTCTATTTGATTGATCGCCTGGATAATACTGCGAGAGAGAAGATGAGGCATCTGCGCTGCCTCTGCCTCGTGCGGCCCTCACCAGAAACTATACAGCTTTTGATCGATGAGCTAAGGGATCCCAAATATGGCGACTACCAGCTTTATTTTACCAATGTGGCGAAAAAGTCTTCGCTCGAGCGACTGGCTGAGGCGGATGATCATGAAATTGTCAAGGTTGTCCAGGAGCACTTTGCAGACTATACGGTCGTAAATCCAGATTTATTCAGCTTCGAAATTATGCTGCCAAGATGGCGTATATTTGCTGGCAGCCCTGATACCTGGAACCCCGACTCCCTCCAACGCTGTGCAGAAGGATTGGTGGCTGTTTTGTTGTCGCTCAAGAAGAAGCCCCTCATTCGATTTTCCAAGAGCAGCTTAGTGGCAAAGAAGCTCGCTTCCGAGGTTCGATATCTGACGACTCAGGAGGAACAACTGTTTGATTTTCGAAAAGTTGACACGCCACCAATTCTGCTGGTGCTCGATCGTCGCGAGGACCCCGTCACCCCACTCCTGACACAATGGACCTACCAGGCCATGGTCAATCATCTCCTCGGTATTCAAAACGGCCGCGTGAATCTCGAGGATGTGCCAGATATCCGACCAGAGCTGCGAGAGATTGTTCTATCCCAAGACCAGGATCCTTTCTTCAAAAAGAACATGTTTCTCAACTTTGGTGATCTTGGAAGCACGATCAAGGAATACGTGGAGCAATACCAATTAAAGACGAAGAACAACGCCGACATTGACTCTATTGCTGATATGAAGCGCTTCATTGAGGAATATCCCGAATTCCGAAAGTTATCTGGCAACGTCAGCAAACATGTCACCCTCGTCTCCGAACTTAGTAGACGCGTTGCAGCTGAAAATCTGCTGGAAGTAAGCGAGCTAGAGCAAAGTCTCGCATGCAATGATAATCATAACAACGATCTGCGAGTATGTATCTGCACTGATCAAGTCCTTGAAATGGAGCTGACGAGGGAACAGTTGATACAAACGCTGCTGCAAAATCCACAAGTCACCGCTGACAGCAAAGTTGCACTAGTGACTTTGTATGCTCTGCGCTATCAAAAACAGCCTTCCAACTCTTTGCCGATGCTGACCGATCTCCTCGTTGCAGCTGGTAATGTGCCACCGCGCCAGGCCGCCATGGTAGGCAAGATACTTGCTTATCACACATCTCTGCACTCCTCACAAGGGCAGGGTGGCATTTCTGATATATTTGAATCGGGGGGGATCTTCGCCGGTGCGTCTAACCGTTTCAAGGGCCTCAAGGGCGTGGAAAATGTTTATACACAACACACGACGCTTCTAGAAACTACACTTCAAAATCTTGTCAGAGGCCGCTTAAAGGAGCAACAATACCCATTTGTTGACGCAGGAGGAACGACTAGAGATAAGCCTCAGGACATTATAGTCTTTATGGTTGGTGGTGCAACATATGAAGAAGCAAAAATGATTGCGGGCATCAATGCAACAACGCCTGGCATTCGCGTTGTTTTGGGAGGAACCTCTATTCACAACACCAGTACATTCATGGAGGAAGTAGATGATGCAGTCAGCTCTTGGCCTGATGCTCGAAGCCAACGATTAAGAAGCGCGATTGATCGGTAGCGTGGACATACTCAGGGATGAGGATAATTCCGCCAAGAAACATTCATATAAACTAAAAACTTACGGATCTCTATCATGGATGTATTTTAGCCCCTTTACAGAATGTATGTATGTATGTATGTATATTACTCCGATTAGCCTATAGGCCATGCGGTACTTCTATAGTATATGTGCTGCCTAAGATACAGGGGAAAACCCTAGAATTCTAAGTAAAAACCCCTATATCCTGCAGCTTATCCAGGCAATCGGAGTAGCTTTTTTTTTTTCGTGCCTGCCGACACTGACTTGGTTGCGTGAGGCGAATAGCCCTTGCAGTTTTGCTCCACCTTGAAAAGTTATTTCGGCGCGAAACTTACTGTGGAAGTCGCTGCTGGGCCGGTACCAATCGACCCGCTCAGTGGGAGTTATTATCAGGGAAGAAACCTCTGAATTATTAAGGAAATGGGAGTTCTGCAATTGTTCTGCAAAACTTTATCTCAAAGTAAAATGCCATTTCTTTTTTGCTTTCAACACTGATGAGCCGCGCCAGTGCCCGCGAAATCACGGCGGAGCGTTATCGGAACGTGCGCCAGTTTGTGGTGTCGTGATTCATTTGCCTGATTCCAGACAAATTGAAGAGCACTAAATAAAATTATTTCATTTTTGCTTTCGAAAAGTCAATCTGAACGCTCAAACAGGTAACTTTTCGGGCAGCCGTGCCCAATATTGTAGCATTAAACAGGACACTGTGAAAACGAGGAGATGGAATATTGCAAATTTACTTGCTGCCAGTGTAAGTTGCCAGAGTTAACTCGTCTACATGATGCCGCGTCTATATATTCGACATATTTGTGTTCTTAAATTGAGTATGCGGCCAACAATCATCTCATCATTATTACTTAGGTTGTACAACATAAACTGCCTTTGCTGCATAAACGGACAGCGCCCCTGCTACCGGGCTGCTACCGGCGTCGGCCTCGAGGGCCGGCGCGGCTGTTCTCGGGTCTGGAGCTCCGCATGTACTGAATAGTAGCAATTACGGAGTAGTGCGTCGAAAACAAACACCTTTTTCCCTGGCCCAGACACTAAATAATTACTGTGGAAAAAGTTGGGGTCTCCTGGCCGCCCAGAAGCTCCACCCGCACCCTCCGGTGTACTGTCTCGCCCAATTTTTTCCCCTTCCCCCCAGATCAATCGTGCTTTCTTTTAGCAGTTCAATTGTCCCAAATCTTCTGATCGATCGTGGCCAGGTCCTTCTTGATTGGCTTCTTCTACTTGTATGGTCTTGTATTCTACCCGTTAATTCTTTCTCTTTTTTATTTTTGCTTGTACCGAAAAGATGGCTGCTGAAAACGAGACGCCAGCGGCGCAAGACAGATCAGGTAACCACTTCGGCCACCCTGCCTACACTCTGCTATTGACCATATTGAGCTAACTCTGTGCAGTTGATGCCGTTAATGATGTAAATGCTGATCTCGAAGCTTCCAATGACGTCGAGAACGGCGCTGGGGCTGAGGGTAAGTCTGTCGCGTGCTCTTGTAGAGTCTCGCCTTGCTTACACTCGAACAGCTCTCCTCAACGTCACGATTGTGCTACCCGGCCCGAAGCCTTCTAAGATGCAAATAATGGTAATCTCACTACTTCTGGTGCTTCCAATGGCCTGATACTAACACGCGCAACGACAGGTGTCATCCCAGGAGCAGGTCCACGAAGTTCGACAGTCCATCATCGATCTCCCCGCCGCATTCCGATACACCTGCTTCCACCTCGAATTCAAGGGCGAAAAGGTCCAGGACTTCATACCCATTGCCGAAATTCCTGGAATTGGGCCCGACCCAGAGTTTCACCTCGTCGAAGACCCCTATACCGAAAAGGAGGCGCGCATTCACCTCGTTCGAATTCGCGAGCTCATTGGCGCTGCCGGCAACCGAGTTGATACCACCCAGGGTGTACTAGCTGGTACCTCTCTTTTCGAGACTGCGAGCGCGGGCACTCAACAGTCCGGCGAAGACCCCAAAGAGCAGTCCAAAGAGCAGACTCAACAAGAACAGTACGATTTCCAAGGTATCCCTCCTCTAGCCAGCCTTGTTGCGGAACAGACAACTACCGCCCCCAAAACTGTCAAAACCATCGCCTTGTCGACCTGGAACCCTCCTCCTTGCTACCTGAGACAGCGTGGCCACCTTCTTTACCTCATCGTGACGACAAACGAAGGTGAGCAATTCCAGGTCACTGCGCACGTGTCTGGCTTCTACGTCAACAAGTCATCCAACGCAAAGTTCGACCCATCGCCGCGTGCGGCACCCAAGGGCCAGGCTGCCCACTCTCTGCTGGAGCTAATCGAGCTCATCTCGCCATCCTTTGGCGAGACTTTCCAGCAGCTACAGGAATACAACAATAGCAAGGATCCTCTTTCCACCTTTCAGCTCACCAATGCAATTCCGGCTGCTCCCTGGGTGGTCCCCTCGCCAAACTCGACTCTCTGTACTCATGAGCCAGATGCCACACGGCCCCAGGAGACTTACCTTCTCGCCGGAGTTGATAACACCGACACCCTGCGAGACTGGAACGAGGAATTTCAGTCCGCCAAGGAGCTTCCCAAGGAAACGGTCCAGGATAGAGTATTCCGCGAGCGGCTCATCTCGAAGCTCTTTGCTGACTACAATGATGCTGCTACCAAGGGCGCTGTCATGGTTGCTCGTGGCGAAATTGCACCTCTGAACCCTACAGAATGCATCGATGCTCAGATTTTCGTGTACAACAATATTTTCTTCTCTTTCGGAGCTGATGGCGTTGGTACATTCACCTCTGAGGGAGGTGACGAGGCTGCTCGGGTTGCTACCGGCAAGGACGTTGCTGGTGTACATTTGGTGAACCAACTTGACATCGATGGCCTCTTCACACCCGCCACTGTTGTTGTCGACTATGTTGGGAAGCGTATTGTTGGTCAGAGCATTGTACCTGGAATCTTCAAGCAGCGAGAACCTGGCGAGAACCAGATCGACTACGGCGCAGTTGATGGCAAAGATGTTGTCGCCGCTGATGAGCGCTTCGCCGGCCCATTCAGCAAGCTCTCAAGGGCGTTGAAGGTGAAACCTCACGCTGTATGGGACAAGGACGGAAAGAAATTCGAGTTGGAAGCCAGTGTTGAGACAAAGGGTCTGATGGGCACCGATGGTCGCAAATATATCCTTGACCTGTACAGAATCACACCATTCGATATCCCTTGGTTGGAAGAAAAGGCAAAAGACACTGAAGAGGACTCTGTCACCAGCTATCCTCATCGCATGACCGTGCTCCGACCTGAGCTGGTCGATTCCTTCGGCCGCCTCCGCATGAAGCAATGGATCGATGGGGAAGTTGTAGAGCACGCCAAAGAGACTGCTATCAAGGAAGAGGATGACGAGAAGGAATCCGAGGACGCCAAGGAGAAGGATTCCTGGCAGCCTGATTTGTCCAAGTTCAAGTTCTCTCTTAACCCGGATGTCTTCAGTGGACAAGTGCCACAGACTCCCCAAGAGACGGCGGAACTGGAAGCTGATGAGAAGGAGGTGCGAGCTGCTTGCACATACTTGCGAGAACAGGTCATTCCGGGCCTGCTTCGCGAGCTGTCTGATTCAGATGTTAGCTTTCCTATGGATGGTCAGTCTCTGAGCCGTCTCCTGCACAAGCGTGGTATCAACATCAGATACCTCGGTCAGGTGGCGTCGCTCGCTACCGACGGCCGACTTAAGTGTCTGCGTGAAATTTGTATCCAAGACATGGTGTCTCGTGCATTCAAGCACATCTCGGCCACCTATCTTCGTGCGCTCCCTCTCGCCTTTGCCCCAGCTTGCATTGCTCACTTGTTCAACTGCCTGTTGGGCTACAAGGTTAACCCCAAGCCTCACAGCGACGTTGATGCCCAGCTTCGATCGCTCTACAAGGACACCGACTTTTCTTTCGAGGATGTCACACCCGAGAGTCTGCGTCGTACTATTGAAGAGGAAATCTTTAAGCGATACAGATATCACTTGGAACTTGGGTGGTTCGAGACTCTCCGCCCCATTCAGTTGCTTCGTGAAATTTCCCTGAAGCTGGGTCTTCAGATCGAGGCCAAAAACTACGTCTTTGACGGTCCTGCGTCAAAACCCAACGGCACCAATGGCGCAAGTGAGACCTGTCAGGCCAACGGTCAGACCCAAGGTGATGCCAAAAAGAACAAGAAGAAGAAGACCACCCGTGAGGGTTCTCCTGCTGCTGTTCAAGGTCCCATCTCTACTTTCGGCCCAGATGACATTATTGACATTGTTCCGATCGTGAAGCACACCTGCCCTCGCAGCGCTCTGGCTGAGGAGGCTCTGGAGGCTGGCAGAATCTCTATTATCCAGGGTCAGAAAAAGCTAGGCCAGGAACTTCTTTTGGAGTCACTGTCTCTTCATGAACAGATCTACGGTATCTTACATCCTGAAGTGGCTCGCGTTTACAACAGCCTGTCCATGCTGTACTACCAGCTTGATGACAAAGAGGCCGCTGTGGAGCTCGCCCGCAAGGCCATCATTGTGTCTGAGCGTACCGTTGGTGTTGACTCTGCCGAGACCCTCCTCAACTATCTGAACCTAAGTCTCTTTCTCCACCAAGCTGGTGATAGCAAATCTGCGCTTGTTTTCTCCAAGCATGCTCTGGACTTGTGGAAGATCATTTACGGACCTGGACATCCCGATTCCATCACGACCATCAACAACGCCGCTGTGATGCTGCAGCATCTGAAGGAATACCATGAATCTCGATTGTGGTTCGAGGAGTCTCTACGAGTCTGTGAGTCGGTGTTCGGAAAGCAGTCTGTCAACTCTGCCACTCTGCTGTTCCAGCTAGCACAGGCCTTGGCGCTCGATCATGATTCTAAGGGAGCTGTGAACCGCATGCGCGAGTCTTTCAACATCTTCCTGAGCGAACTTGGTGCCGAGGACAAGAACACCAAGGAGGCTGAGAGCTGGCTGGAGCAGCTCACGCAAAACGCTGTATCGATTGCCAAGCACGCCAAGGACGTGCAAGAGCGCCGTATCAAGTCTGGTATTCGCGCACCCTCACAGACGCTTGCCCCCGCACCCCCGCAACGTGGCGGCTCGCAGGTGGACTCGCGAAGCCTCGACGAGTTGATCAAGTTTATTGAAGGTGATCAGGGAAGCAAGTCCAAGAAGCGCACCGGTCGCGGTAACCCCAAGAGAAGGGGCCAGGCCGCGTGAGCCATTGTACCATTTAATGTTGCATAGCGTTGACATGTTAGACGGTTGGGAAAATGTAAAAGTATATGGTGAATGGCTGCACATTTGTTATCGGCGGATTTTCATGGGTTTAGATTCGCATGCATCTGGCTTTTTACGGAGCAATGGATGGTGCTGGCCATAGTCTGCTTTGTCTCGGCAGCTGTTGACACGCCACTTTGATGTACTAAATTTAGTTGTCTGGCTTACTAATAACCATCTTCACTCAAACGCTTTTCGCTTGCCAACGTTGTGTAAATCTGACTGTTGGTTCGGAGGGCCGAATTTTATAACGTACGATTTGAATCTTATCATATGATCTATACTTGATTAGGAACACCCTAGTAAGGTCTCTATATAATTTTATAGGGAATTATATTTAGATTAGCTAAAGCCTATATATTATATAGAATATGATTTTACTATAGTTTTTTTTTAATAATTTAGCCTAGGCTAGTAATAGAATTAAAAATATAGTGGTTACTAAGCTAGCTATTAAGGCAGCTATTAAGCTAGCTATTAAGCTAGCTACTAAGCTAGCTATTAAGCTAGCTACTAAACTAGCTATTAAGCTAGCTATTAAGCTAGCTATAGAGGCTACTATAAGGCCTAAGAGGGTATAGAAGAAGCCTATTATATTAGGTCTAAAATAGTCCCTAAGGTACACTATATAATAGGCACTACTAATAAAAAAGCGCGCCTCCCCTAAAAATAATAAAAATAACTTTTTTACTTTTTTTATATTTTATTTTTAATATTAACTTTATAATTATTATTAAATTATACTAACTAGGCCTATATATACCTATCTAGTCCCACTATCTTTATAAGTAAGGGAAAAACTAGACTCCTTAGAGGAAAACCCTTACTTCTCTATTTAACTCTAATCACATATTAGTTCCTAGTAGGGGCTAGTAAGGCCCCTCTTCCTAATTATTTTTATTTTACCCCCCTTAGGGGGGGGTATCCCCCTTATTAGGCCTTAGCTCCTCCCTATCTACTCTATACCTACTTTATATCTATCTTATCCTAGTTCCGCCCTAGGTTTAATGTTTATATAGGTTAGCCTCTATAAGTTATATACCTATTTTACTATTTTCTTACTCTTAACTAAGTAGTTAAGTGTATAAAGTATATCTCTTTAGTCCCTTAGTAATACTATAATAAGGGTATAATATTAGCCTATAAGATTATATTAAAGAAATATATAATAAATATCCTCTACCTTATATCTATACTAATATATCTTTATATTATATTTAAGTACTTATTACTTATAAAAGAAAGTATTTAGCTTAATCTTTTTTATTTATAGCTATATTATAATAAAGCTAATATACCTTAGTAAGTAAAAGAGTAAGGTTACCTTAGCCTTATATTTAGCTTATAGGGGCTTATAGACTAAGAATAAAGTAAGCTATCTTATTTACCTCTAGCTCTTAGTCTCCTTATACTCTTACTTTACTTTCTATATCTAGTTAGCCTAAGCCTTAAGTATACACTAGTCCCCCTCTAGTACCCCCTTACTTATCTTTAGTAGGTTTTAGTAAAAGTCTTTTATTAGTAATAAGATCTATCTTTTAGTACTTTAGTAGAGTAAGACTAAGGATAATACCTATATAATAGTATATTAAAGCTAGGCTATAGCTCTATTAGCCTCTTACTAGTTTAGGGTTTTACTCTTTTATATTATTAAGTAAATATCTACTAGTAGTATACTAAGCTCTATCTCTATATAATAAGTAGGGGTAGTCTTAAAGGCTCCTCTAACCACCCTTAAGCACCTTACCTATAGCTCTTAGAGGGGTTTAACTAGGCTCTATATAAGGCTAGCTATAGGGCTATATTATACTACTACTTTAAATAATATAATTAGATAAATTCCCTAGAGGTAGATATCTCTTACTTCCTTAACTCTTAGGCCTTATAACTTCCTTACTATTAGCTATAAGGCTTAAAGTGTAGACTAGACCTTCCCTAATATAGACTTAACCTACTTCTACTATCCTAACCTTACTAATAATATTACTCTAAGGAGGTATATATCTATTAATAACTCTATTACCTTACCCCTAAGTATAAGAGGGCCTAGATCTAAGGCTTACCTATATTAGAAGTATAATAGCTTAAACTTTAATATAAAGAAACTTAGTTAATAGGTTCTTACCTAGTCTTTATATATAACCTAGGTATTTTCTAGCTAGGACTTTATTTTACTATAATTCTTCCCTATATATAGTAAGTTTATATTATCTATAAAGCTAACTATATATAGACCTAAGGCTGCCTTAAGGGCTTTATATAGTAAGCTTATAAAAAAGATAAAGAGGATTAGTAATAATAGTAAGCCTTAAGGGACTCTATACTAGACTACCCTTTCTCTTATTATATTACTATTAATTTAGAACTAGTTTATCCTCTTATTAAAGAAGGATTAGATAAGGTTAAGGATCTTCTTTAGGTAACCTAACTAGCGGAGCTCTTAAATAAGTAGTCTATAGTTAATATTATTAAAGGCTCTAGCTATGTCTAGTTAGAGGAGTGACGCGGCCCTGCCTTAGGCCTAAGCTATGCGGACTAGCTTAATAACTATTATAATTACTATTTCTATTAACCTATACCTTCGGTTCCCTATCTAACCCTTAGGAAGAAGCTGGTACGCCTTTAACTTTATAATTAGGACCTTATTTAAGTACTCTTTTAATTATTAATTATATATTACTTCTTATAATAACTTTTTTATATTTAAGCTAAATATAATTATATTTTTCTCTTTTATAACTTTTATATTTTTAATAATAATTTAATATTCTTAATTAAACTAACTTTAATTATTTTATATATATATATTAACCTTTAAAGAGATAATAATCTTTTATTATATTATAGACTATAGAAGCTCTTATATATAATACCTTATTATTATAGGTTTTTTAGTAGTTCTCCTTATTTATTATAATAAAGGTTATAGTAAGGAGATACCTTATTAAAGGTTAAGATACCCCTAATTAAAGACTAAAAGTATTAATAAGTTATTATAATAAGATCTTAGGAAATTTAGTAAGGAAACTAAAAAAGCTTAATAGATAAAAAGTCTAAAGATAGTTTAACTTAAAAGCTTACTAGTTAAGAGGCTAAGTAACTATAAGTAGGCTTTATTTATTAAACTAAGATATAAATAAAAAAAATAATAAGCTAATAATCTATAAATATCTAATATCTAAATTATCTAGTAGTATTAAAGTACTAGGTTAATAACTTATAGAAGTATTTAACTAGGAAATAAGATACTAATTAAGAGTTTAAAACTAGGGAAGGAAATAAGATAATATAGACTAGAAAGATAATATTAAGTAAAGGACTATAAGGCTAATAACTATAAAAGACCTTATTACTAATAGTAAATATAATTATATCCTAAGGCTACCCTAGTTATTTTAAGATAAAGTAATCCTCTAATCTAGTTAAGAGAACTTAATAGATATATATCTTATACCTAAGTTATTAATAAGCTTATATTATCTTATAATATTAAGATATTAGGCTAAAGACCTATAAGTATACCTTAGTCTAAGAACTAAAAAATAAGTTAAGGGTAAAAACTAAAATAAGACTAAGATATTACCTAATAAAATATATAAGAAGTTATTAATTATAATATTAGTAGCTATAAGAAGAAGATAGAAGTTTTTTTTTATCTTTAAAAGATAATAAACTCTTAGTCTTTAGCTTATAGTATAAAGTAAGCTAAGTATAAGCTATTAAGTTATTTAAAAAGATATTATCTCTATCTTTACTTTAGTTTATACTAGATCTTCTAATTATTCTTTAACCCTTTTATAATAACTATATTTATATTATCTAATAATACTAGAGTACTAAACCTATATAAAGGCTTAGCCTTTATTACTATATAAGATATCTTTAACCTATTAGATAACTTAACTAATAATATAAAGGGGATTAATATAAAGAAAAGAGTAAGAGAAGGAGTAAAGAAGGGTAAGAAGAAGTAAACTCTAAAAGGTAAGAAGGTAAGTAATACTAGCCCTAATAGAGGATAGGCTAATAAAGGATTAGGAAAGGACTTTACTAAGTATAATATTAACTTCTTAAACTCTATTAATAATAAAGATCTCTTTATAACCTTAATTTAGGTAAATCTTTAGCTATAAACTATTTTTAAGGAAAAGTTTAATAAAAATAATTCTACTAATTTCCTAAAGAAGTTTAATAACTAGTTTAATATCTAAGGTATCTTAATCTCTTTTAAGTATAAGGAATTACTTAAGATAATAAAGATTTATATATTAGAGGAAGTTAAGTATTTTATTTTTAGTTATAATTAAGTAGAAGTAAAAATAAAGCTAGTTAAATATTTCTTTAAGTATAATACTAAAAAAAGATTTAGCTCTTAGATTAAGTTAGTTAAGTATAATAAAATACCTCTAATAAATAACTATTAAGTAATTAATAAATAGTTTATTAAATATAAATATCTCTATAGTCTAGTTAATAAGAACCTTCTTATAATAATTAAGTAGTCTAGATACTTATAATTAGTTATACTATTAAGAATATATCTTAGTATAAATAAGTATTATAATATTAGTATAATAAGTTTTAATAACTTACCTTATAAAGAAGTATATTAGAGGATCTTCTAGTTTATTAAAGATTATATCTAGTTCTAATAAGATAAGAAATATAAAAAGACTATTAATTAGAAAGTTTAGGTAATAGAGAAAGGTAAAGTAATAAAGAAGGTAGAGGATATAAGATTAATATCTTAATAAGATACTCCTAAGCCTACTAGTAACTTAGAGATAGTTAAGGTTATTAAAAGGATAAAGAGGCTAGTAATTACTATCTTAAATAGGGATAAAGAGTTAGATAAGGTAAGGAGGAGAGATTATAGAGAGCTCCTTAAGGCTATTAGGTAGAACCTAATAAAAGTTAATATTATTATTAAAAATAAAAATTAGGTTACTAAGTTAAGTAATAATAAAGAAAAAAAGTAAGAGTTTTATATTAATACTATAAGATCTAATATAAAGAAGAAATATTAATATTACTTTTACTTTAGGTATTATCTAAATAAATATAAATTTATAAATATAGATACTATTATTTAGTTTTATACCTATAATATAAATACCTATACTTTATCTTTTAGAGGTCTAGGAGAATACTCTATTTTACCTTATCTATTAGTCTAGCTCTAGGGTAAAATAGTAATTTAAAAGCTTATAGTTCTTTAGGCTCTAAAAGTCCTTATATTAAAGTTTAGAAGATAAGTTATATTACTAAAAAGAGCTTTAAACCCTTAAATAAATACTACTTCTAGTAAATAAAAGGATATTAATTATACCTAAAATAGACTATTACTTAGGTAGAAAATACTATAGCTAGTAAAAATATAATAAAGACCTAAAGCTAATATTATTTTTTTAAATAATAATATAAGACCCTTAGTTACTACTTTTATTAATATAATAAGGTATTTAAAGAAGTAATTATATATATCTAATAATATAGTAAAAGGCGAGGACTTTAGTAATAGCTATAAAGGTATACTTACTAAAGACTTTTAATAAGAAAATATTCTTAATAAAAAGAAAGAAAGAGTAAAGAGTAATCTAAAGTATTAACTAGTTAATAAGATACTAAAAAAGAAGATAAGTATAATAGCTATTAAAGTTATATAATATAATCTTTTAATTAGATAATTACTATTATAAAGAATTCTAGATATAATAAAGTAAATTAAGAAAATAAAAGTAGTCCTTATAATACTAGCTAGTATAAAGTAATCCTAAGTACTAATAGCTATTATATATTTTCTAAAGGAGTAAGAGGCCTCTAAATAAGCCTTTAAAAATACTTTAGTAATAATAAATATTAGTATAATTATAATTAAGAATAGTAAAAGTTCTATAAATAAGGAAGAGTATTTTATATTAGTAAAGGCTAGAGAGTATTTAGTTATTAAAGAAGGAGAGGATA
>JAEIJG010000422.1:0-28633 GCA_037289395.1 Beauveria scarabaeidicola | reverse complement strand
AAATAATAAAGACTATTATAAAGCTATTATATACCTTTCTTTAAAGATATAGTTTATACTTAAGTTATAGATTACTAACTATAGAATATAGTTAAAAGTATTACTAAAGTCTAGGAGTAAGATTATCTCTATTATAACTTCCCTATCCTCTCCTTCTTTAATAACTAAATACTCTCTAGCCTTTACTAATATAAAATACTCTTCTTTATTTATAGAACTTTTACTATTCTTAATTATAATTATATTAATATTTATTATCACTAGAGCGTTCTTAAAGGCTTATTTAAAGGCCTCCTACTCCTCTAGAAAATATATAATAGCTATTAGTATTTAAGATCACTTTATACTAGCTAGTACTATAAAGATTACTTCTATCTTCTTAATTTACTCTATTATATTTAGAATTCTCTATAAGAGTAATTATCTAATTAAGGGATTATACTATATAACTTTAGTAGCTATTATACTTATTTTCTTTCTTAGAATCTTATTAACTAATTAATACTTTAGATTACTCTTTACTCCCTTTTTCCTCTTACTAGAAATATCCTCTTATTAAAAGTCTTTAGTAAGTACGCCTTTATAGCTATTACTAAGGTCCTTACCTTCTACTATATTATTAGATATATATAATTACTTCTTTAAATACCTTACTATATTAATAGAAGTAGTAACTAAAGGTCTTATATTATTATCTAAGAAAATAATATTAGCTCTAAGTCCTTATTATACTTTTACTAGTTATAGTATTTTCTACCTAGGTAGTAGCCTATCTTAGGTATAATTAATATCTTCTTATTTACTAGGAGTAGTATTTATCTAAGGGTTTAAGGCTCCTCTTAGTAATATAACTTATCTTTTAAACTTTAATATAAGGACTTTTAGAGCCTAAAGAACTATAAGCTTCTAAATTACTATCTTACCCTAGAGCTAGACTAGTAGATAAGGTAAAATAGGGTATTCTTTAAGACCTCTAAGAGATAAAGTATAAGTACTTATATTATAAATATAGAACTAAATAGTAATATTTATATTTATAAATTCACACTTATTTAGATAATACCTAGGGCGGAAGTAGTATTAATACTTCCTCTTTATATTAGATCTTATAGTATTAATATAGAGTTCTTACTCCTCCTCTTCTTTATTACTTAACTTAGTAATCTAATCCTTATCCTTAATAATAATATTAACTTTTATTAGGTTCTACTTAATAGCCTTAAGGAGCTCCTTATAATCTCTCCTAGCTAACTTATCCTTCTTCTTATCTTTATTTATAGTATAGATTACTAGCTTTTCTAACCTATTAATAGCCTCTATTATATCTAAGTCACTATTAGGCTTAAGAGTATCTTATTAAGATACTAACCTTATATCTTTTATCTTCTTTATTACTTTACCCTTTTCTATTACCTAGAGTTTCTAATTAATAGTCTTCTTATACCTCTTATCTTACTAGAACTAGATATAATCTCTAATAAACTAAAAAATCCTTTAGTATACCTCTTTATAAGGTAGGTTATTAAAACTTATTATACTAATATTATAATACTTACTTATATTAAGATAAACTCTTAATAATATAGCTAATTATAAGTATCTAGACTACTTAGTTATTATAAAGAGGTCTTTACTAACTAGACTATAAAGATACTTATATTTAATAAGCTATTTATTAATTACTTAGTAGTTATCTATTAGGGGTATATTATTATATCTAGCTAATCTAATCTAAAGGCTAAACCTTTCTTTAGTATTATACTTAAAGAAGTATTTAATTAGCTTTACTTTTATATTTACTTAGTTATAACTAAAAATAAGACACTTAACTTCCTTTAATATATAAATCTCTATTATTTTAAGTAATTCCTTATACCTAAAGGTAATTAAAATACCTTAGATATTAAATTAGCTATTAAACTTCTTTAGGAAATTAGTAGAATTATTTCTATTAAACTTTTCCTTAAAGGTAGTTTATAGCTAAAGATTTACCTAGATTAAGGTTATAAGGAGATCCTTATTATTAATAAAGTTTAAGAAGTTAATATTATACTTAATAAAGTCCTTTCCTAATCCTTTACTAGCCTATCCTTTACTAAGGCTAATACTACCTACCTTCTTACCTTTTAGGGCTTACTTCTTCTTACCCTTCTTTACTCTTTCTCTTACTTCTTCTTTTATACTAATCCCCTCTATATTATTAGTTAAGTTATCTAGTAGGTTAGGGATATCTTATATAGTAGTAAAGGCTAAGCCTTTATATAGGTTTAGTACTCTAGTACTATTAGATAATATAAATATAGCTATTATAAAAGGGTTAAAGAATAATTAGAAGATTTAGTATAAACTAAAGTAAGAATAAGGATAATATCTCTTTAAATATCTTAATAGCTTATATTTAGCTTACTTTATATTATAAGTTAGAGGCTAGGAGTTTATTATCTTTTAAAGATAAGAAAAACTTTTATCTTTTTCTTATAGTTATTAGTATTATAATTAATAGCTTCTTATATATTCTATTAGGTAATATCTTAGTCCTATTTTAGTTTTTACCCTTAACCTATCTTTTAGTTCTTAGACTAGGATATACTTATAGGTTATTAGCCTAGCGTCCTAATGCTATAGGATAATATAGGCCTACTAATAACTTAGGTATAGGATATATATCTATTAAGTTCTCTTAACTAGATTAAGGGATTACTCTAACTTAGAATAACTAGGGTAGCCTTAGAATATAATTATATTTATTACTAGTAATAAGGTCTTTTATAGCTATTAGCCTTATAGTCCCTTACTTAATATTATCTTTCTAGTTTATACTATCTTATTTTCTTCTTTAGTTTTAAACTCTTAATTAATATCTTATTTCCTAGTTAGATACTTTTATAAGTTATTAACCTAATACTCTAGTATTACTAGATAATTTAAATATTAGATATCTATAGATTATTAGCTTATTATTTCTTTTATTTATATCCTAGTTTAGTAAATAAAGCTTACTTATAACTACTTAGCCTCTTAACTAATAAGCTTTTAGATTAAACTATCCTTAGACTTTTTATCTATTAAGCTTTTTTAGTTTCCTTACTAAATTTCTTAAGATCTTATTATAGTAGCTTACTAGTACTCTTAGTCTCTAATTAGGGGTATCCTAACCTTTAATAAAATATCTCCTTATTATAACCTCTATTATAATAGATAGGGAGAACTATTAGAAAACCTATAATAATAAGGTATTATATATAAGAGCTTTTATAGTCTATAATATAATAAAAGGTTATTATCTCTCTAAGGGTTAGTATATATATATAAAATAATTAAAGTTAGTCTAATTAAGAGTATTAAATTATTAGAAATATAAAAATTATAAAAGAAAAAGATATAATTATATCTAGCTTAAATATAAAAAAGTTATTATAAGAAGTAATATATAGTTAATAATTAAAAGAATACCTAAATAGGGTCTTAATTATAAGGTTAATATTAGAAATAAAATATAAAAAAGGTAAAAAAGTTATTTTTATTATTTTTAGGGGAGGCGCGCTCTTTTATTAGTAGTGCTTATTACGTAGTATACCATGGGGACTATTTCGGACCTAACACACTAACTTAACCACTAACTTAACCACTAGTGTAGTACCTAGTTAGAGTAGTACGCTGGTAAAACCCCGGTAAAACCGTGGTGTGGTCGGCTGGTTAGGTTAGCGATAGTCAGGTTATCTCACACTACTAACGACCTAGGTACAGGGTAGTTTCGCAGTGACGCGTTAAGAAGAGTAGGTTAACACGTCTAAAGATAAGTATTACTATTCGCATAGAACGATTTTACTATTTATATAGGTGATTTATAAGTAGTACTAGTAGATTTTTAAAGGTATATCTATTTATAAGTAAATTATATATAAATTATAAGTATCTTTAAAAATAATACTATATTTTATTTTTTCTACCTATCTATTATAATATATACTTATTACTACCGCTACTACTACTAATTAATGTGTTAGGTCTAAAATAGTCCCTATAGTACACTATATAATAGGCACTACTAATAAAAGAATATACCTCCCCTAAAAATAATAAAAATAACTTTTTTACCTTTTTTATATTTTATTTCTAATATTAACCTTATAATTAGGACCCTATTTAAGCGTTCTTTTAATTATTAACTATATATTACTTCTTATAGTGACTTTTCTATATTTAAGCTAGATATAACTATATCTTTTTTTATTATAATTTTTATATTTCTAATAATTTAATACTCTTAATTAAATTAACTTTAATTATTTTATATATATATACTAACCCTTAGAGGGATAATAGCCTTTTATTATATTATAGACTATAGAAGCTCTTATATGTGGTACCTTATAGCTATGGGTTTTCTGGTGGTTCTCCCCGTCTATTATATTAAAGCTCTTAATACTCGCTAATTTACTTAAAAAACGCATTTTCGCTATTTTTAATAATTATATATATATTAGAGCTAGATTAACGATTCTTCCGCGCTAATTCCTACTATAATACCTATAGCCACTACTACCGCCTCTTATAGAGGCTCTTAATACTCACTAATTTACTTAAAAAACGCATTTTTATTAATTCTAAGAGTTATATATATAATAGGCTAGATAAAGTTATTAATAGAGCTAAATAATAGTGGCGGCGGTAGTAGTAGTAAGTATATATTATAGTACTATTATTATTATTTAGGAGAAAAGGAGTAAAAAATAATATTAGGGGGAGAAAGTTAATAAGCTAAAGAAAAAAAGTACTAGATTATAAAGGTACTTTTATTTTAGTAGGGGATATACTAAAGATTAGGTACTACGCTAGTAGGAAAATTTCTGCTTATAAATCACCCGTATAAATAGCAAAATCGTTCCGTGCGAATAGCAATACTCCTAAAGATTCGCTGCCGTCCCCACTGGACTCAATCCACCCATTGACAAACACCAGCACATCAAAACCAAAGCACAACAGTGTCGGCGACAAAATGCAGGCGGACCTTCCGCACGAACGAGCCAACGGCAGTTCACCACCAAGTGCGCAACAGGACGCACGTCGAACTGTACAAAGCAGCGCACCTGGCAACAAAAGAAAGAGAAACCCTGGAAATGCAGCCGTTGGCGCCAACGCGGCATCCTCTCCCCCAACAACGGAAAGTACGAAGAGCTACGACCACGACGGCGATGTGTACGACCCAGACCAACCACTGGCAGACCGTCGAAAGGTCCAGAAAAGCTTCAGAGAACTCCTCCGCGATGTAACGGAACACTCAGAGGAATATCTCCAATATGGCTCACATGGGCTATATGACACCATAATCAAAGCAAATGAGCTCACGAAACAAGTTCGCCAAACGACAGAAGCTACGATAGACTCACGATTACTTGTCAGCACAACGGATCTCTCATACCGGAAAACGCTGCGGCTCACACAGGGTAGCCTGTCCCAAGGTGTTGACGTGGACGAGTTTGTCTCCAAATGTATAACATTCATGCGCCAAGAACGTGGAAATTCAAGTGGCAACGAGCAAGAAGAAGAAGACGAAGAAGAAGAAGGAGAGCGAAATATGGCAACACAACAGCGACGCCAGAGAGAAATCTCTACTGGGATCGACGACACTGAAGATAGAGATGGCGACATGATGAACTGGGCCGAACTAGGCCGATTCGCATGCCTTCCGCACTCAAGAAGACCAGCACTGCCGGGGCTGCTTTTAGGTCCATTATCAGTGGAGAGGAAAATACGGAGAGTCACTAAACGCAGCGCTCCGTTCAGACCGAATAACCTCGCCGAAACGAGGCCGGAAATCCTGAACATCGATGACCTGGCCAAGAAAGAAAACGACCTCACTGTCATATGCGGGAAGATATTCCAGCAACTTCAAAACATGCAAGAACAGGTGCAAGAGGTGGTAGCCGAAGCGATACACGACAAGATGAGCGACGAGGAGAAAATCGATATCATGCACAAACACGGACTACGGCGAACCGGCGGTATCGATCTTTTGAGATTCGTGATCAACCCGAAGTCTTTTGGACAAACTGTCGAGAACATGTTCTACGTGAGTTTCTTAATCCGGGACGGAAGGATTGAAATCGAGTACGATGAGTACGACCTGCCCGCACTAGGTAAGTCTGCCCCCCTCTAACCTTCGAAGGACGCAGCTCACACGGAAAACCCAGCGCCCGTTGTCCGCGAGGAACACGTGGATGAATCGGTGCGCCAGAGTTCGGCAAAACACCAAGCCATATTATCCATTGATATGCAAGCCTGGCAAGATATCGTCGAAACCCTCCAAATTAAAGAGCCCATGATCGAGCATAGACAAGAAACTGTGAATAGTGGCCCCGGGGCAAGAGGCTGGTATAGCTGAAGGTCAGAAAGCACACACCTTGGGTCTGGCACGTATGATGCCTGCAAGCAACAAGGAATGTGAGTCAAGTCCTTGTACTCTGTCATGTTGCTCATTCGGTGTCAGTTTGATCACCCACACAAAGGACGCACAAAGAACACCGTGGGCCATCATCTCACCGTCGGCATAGGTTGGTGCAAACGAGGGTAATAAAGGCTACCTCTTGGCAGAAAGCTTGCAGACAGAGAAGGACAAAGGAAACCATGGAATGATGAGTCATCAAAAAGTCAAGATCTTGCAAGTAATTCCCAACCATACCTGGGTTTTCCTTCAGTTAATACATTGCCACATCAGCCCGTATAAAAGCCAAAAAAAAAAAAAACACGCCACCGGCTGTGTAGAATACCAGAATCACAGATTTGCATTGAACTTGAACTGAGTTGCATTATGAACTACGACTCTGGAATATACCGTCGCCCTGTTGCTCTAATATAAGATAACATGCTTGGCATGCTTGATACACACCATTTAACGCACAAAATCAGGGGAAACGAAACCGAAGAGATAGCCGACTATATCGAACGATCCAAAGAAGAAGGCGCCCAGCATGCGCGTGCGAATCACTTCATGAAAATGGCTTTTTCCGCCGAGCAAACATCAGAGGCTTGGAAAGCCCGGGTGGAGGCTAGTGAAAAATATGATATCACCAGTGGCAGAGGAGAGACTGCAAGTGGAAAAGACGACCAGGACGGGCTTAAGAAGGAGCGCAAATCCAAGAAAAAGGAAGCGATTGAGATGGAATGGAGGGAAATCAGGTGTCGCATTCAAGAGCTTGACCAGGAAAGGTGGGTTCTTGCCGAAGAAAGAGAGGCACTCAGAGAGGAAAGGCGCACTTTCAAGAACTGGAAAATTATGGCTGTTTGGCAATTTAGCCGCGCGTTTACAATACTGGAAAAAAAGAAGACCCCGAGCTGCACACACAGAGCACTGGATGTACTATCCCAAAGCCACGAGATTGTCACCTGGACAAAAAGCAATCGTCCTACGATGTCGATTGATGAGAAGATGCGGAAAGCCGTCATCATCGGAGCGGATTACGAAGAGCGCCACGAGAGGAGTATCCTTCCGGGCTTGTCGTCGGCAAGTCGTACGGATAATAATAACACGGGTTGCTTCAAGTTCGAGCAGGGGGTCCGCCAACGTGGGCAGTTGCGAAGCCATGACGCTGAACAGAAGCCAAACCTTCGAAATAAAGTGTTTCACCAAGTCGACATGAATTCGGTTGGCAAAGCGCACGAAGGCGACACCATCTACGAGGCGTCCGAGCGAAGAGTTACCCATTCGTCTCCGGCCTTTCATACTCGGCTTCTAGCATGGGTAGTTTGCGTTGTTCTTCTGGCTTTTGGTGCCGGAATGACGGTTATCGCATGCTTGTACATACACAGGGCAAAAGCTGAGCGAAATCTTTGGCTCGAAGCAAATGGACTTACGAGAGCCTACCTTCTCGCAAATGCCCCTACCGGCTACGTGGGCTAAATATACGTAGCATTAGAAGATGGACATTAACAAACTGAACTGCTAGAAAGCGGCGGGCGCTGAGCGGCTGAGAAGTTTCCAAAAAATACATCTATTCGGACTTTTTTGGCACTCCGATGCCCGTTTATTGCGCTGCCTTGTTGAAGGACCTGTCGCTATCCTGGAGTCATAGATCAGTGACTGCAACCACTAGTAAATGGAGTCACAGTGTTTGCCTTCCTTTATACTAAAGATAAAGAATCATAGGAATAACTCTAGAAGGAATATATATATATAAGAGAGATCTCCTCCTAGGAGAGAGATAGATTAGATAAGTAATAAGATATCTTCCTTCTAGTACTTTAACTAGTTATAAGCTTAGGTATATTTATTTATAGACTAAATTACTATTAGAAGATAAATTTTTTTCTCTTATAAAAAAGAGACTAATAAATTTTTTTTTTATATTAGGATAATATAAATTAAATTTCTTTTTCCTTATATTAAGATAATATAATTTAATATTTTTTATTAAAAAAAAAGAAATCTTTATAAAAGTATAATTAATTAACTAACTAACTAACTAACTAATAAATAAAATATAAGTCTTTATAGAGTAATAAAGTAGTAAAATAGTAACTAGGATAGCTACTTATATAAGAACTTTTAATACTAATAAGCTAGAAAAAGACTAGCTTTAAGGAAAATATAATTTTCTAGTATAAAGAAGAACTCTCGCTAGAGTTATTATTACTAATAACCTTTAGGATATTTTTAATAGTACTATAGTACTAGAAGATAAGCTAATAGAAGAAACCTACCTTACTTTTTAGAAAGATAAGTCCCTAACTCTAAAGAAACTATTATCTATTAATATCTAGTAGTTAATATATAATTACTAGGCTACTTTAACTTAATAGGAGAAAAAAAAGGTAAAATTCTTATTTATAATATATATCCTAATAAAATCTCTTTTACTAGTTATTACTATAGAAATTAAGTAACTAAGAAATATAAGGGATATATATATTATCTTAATAGGTATTTATAGTGTCTTTAATAAAGTAACTAAGAGTTAACTAATAAGAAAAGCTAGTAAACTTAAGTATTAGTATTATAACTTAATAATTAAGTATATTAATAAATATTATAAAATTAGTTATAATATTAAAAGAACTAGTTAAGTATATAATAATTCTTAAGTTATTAGTAATATTTTAAGTGGTTTACTAGTATTATATAAGGAATTTACTTAGAGTTAGGAATTCTACTAAATAGCTTAGGGCGAGTATATTCCACTAAACTTCTAATTCCTTATATTATAACTACTAATAGAAGATAAAGTTAGAGTTAAATCTAAGGGAAAAACTAATAGATTAGATAAACCTAGAAGATTTAATAGGAAGAAGAAGATAGATAAATCTAACCTTATTTATAAATTCCTTAGATATAGAAAAAATAATTATAAAGAAAAAGACTATTAAGTGAAATTTCCTAATAAAATGCTTAAAGGTATTAAAGAAAAAATATATAAAAAATCTAAAAAATTAATAAAATATAAAGGAAAAGATAAAAATTAATCTAATAATAAAATAGATAGTAAACCTATTAGTATTATTATAATAATTTAGAGTTATATTATAAATAATATACCTTTATATTTTCTAATTAAAGAAGCTAAAGCTAATTATTTTTAGATAAAAGCTAAACTAAATAAAGATAAGAATATAGGCTTAGATAATATAAAGATAAGTAAAGTACTAGATATAGTGATAAGGAATAATTATAAGGTAATAATAGTAATAGATACTAAATCTAGAGGATATAAATTTCTACTAGACTTAGGTGTAGATATCTATATACTTAATAATAAGAAATAGTTTAAAGATATTAAATTATTAAATAAATAAATATACTCTATTAATTAGAAACACTTAATAGAAATTAAAGGTAGAGGTAAGGCTATATTTATTACTATTACACCTAAAGGTAATAATCTACTAATTATATTAATATAAGTATTATACTATAAATATATAAAGTATAATATTATCTTAATATTATACTTAGGAAAGAAGGTAAATCTTAGTAGTAGGTAGAATAGTAATTAAATCACTATTAATCTTAGTAAAAAAACAGTCTTAAGTATAGATAAGAAAAATAGATTATACTTTATTCTAATAAAAGAAAGTAAAGAAAAACCACCTTAGGAAGAAGGGTTTATAGCTAATCTTAATATAAATAATCTAGTTTAGATATAGTATAGAAGACTAGGTTATCTAAGTCTATAAGATATAGTTAACTTACTAGGTTAAAGTAATAGAATTCCCCTTATAACTATATAAATTTAAAATTATATAAATAAGATCTATCTAATCTATATAATAGTAAAAGCTCTATATTTAATTCTAAAAGATCTAGTATATAGATAATAAGAGGAACTTAGAGGATTAATTTATATTAATATATAAGATAAGTATCTAATTAAGGTATATAATAGAATAAAATATTTTCTATTTATTATAAATAATATCATAAGGTTTATATAGTATTAACTAATATTATAATTATAAGTAAGTATATAGAAATAAGGTTATAGGTAAAGATAGATTTAGATAGAAGATAGTAATATAAAGAAGTAATTAATAAAAGACTATATTATTAACCTTATTATTTTATCTTATATTTAAGAAGAATTATAGTTATTTATAAAGAAAAAGAGATAAAAGTAATACTTAGAAAAAACTCTATTAAATCTAAAATCCTCTTCTTATATCTTACTATATATAAGATATTAGCTAATATAGTTACCCCTTAAGTTTTAGTATAGCCTTAGCGTGGTTTTAGCTATTTTAGTAGCCTTAGTAGCCCCGTAGGGGCTATGATAGCCCCCTGGTGGGTTTAGTGGTCTTACTGTAGTTTTAGCGCCTCTTAGCGTCTTTAGTGACTCTACAGAGGTCTCTAATAGCGCTGCTAGAGTTGGTAGCTTGTGTAGAGTCCCTGTAGATAACCTACTTTTAATAACGAATATTAAAAAAGTCTAGCCTAGTAGATAAGTTTAGAAGTTTATACTACTATATTTAAAATATATATAATATAGTAATTAGGGGTTATAGGTTTAATAGCAAATTCTACCTAAGACCTATTAGTGCCTAGCTTAAGAAAAAGAATATCTATATAAAACCTATAGTACTATATAAACACTATATAGGTAGGAGTTATAAGAGAGCTAATAAGACTATTAGAGAAAAGGCTATATTAATAATTTAAGAAATTAATATTTCTAAGCATTTAGTAACTCTTATTATAAGTAAAAGCCTAAATATAATAAAGGAATACTTACTTAATAATAAGATTTAGCTAGAAGTAATTAAATATAAGGTTTAGCTTAAAAATAGATCTCTAACACGAGTAATTAAAGAAGCTAAGACTTTATAGGAGTTTATATATAAGTAAAAACCTATATTTAGGCGTAAATTAGTATATAGAAGTTAGGTGTAGGTAACTCTTCCCCCTAAAATTAGTTAAATTAGTAAACTAAAGCTATATAGCCTAAGAGGATAGGTAGGATATTTTATAGGTATAGAGGCTAAATTAGTCTATAGAATATACTTACTAGATAAATATTTAACTTTCTAGGTAGGGATAGTAAGAGTTTAATAAAATAAAAGACTAGATAATTAATAAGAGGGAATATCTTATAAATAATATTAGTAATCTATAGAATAAGTGGAAATTAAAACTAATATAGTTAAGAGTATTTTTATTAAAGAAGTTAAGGATATAAATAAGGAACTTAATAAGGGAGGTAGTAAGTTTAACTAAGAAATCTAATCTAATAATAGGGGAAGTAAGCCCTTATCTAAAGATAAGGAAGAGGGGAGTACTAGTGTTAGAGAATATAAAGATAATAAGGATAATAATTATATTATTAAAAATACTAATACTTATAAAATAAATAAGATAAGAAAGAAAATAAGAGATAAAATAAAGTAATATTAAGTTTATTACCTAAGAAAATAACTAATAAGATAATATTTATTAGGACTAGATCTTTTTATATAACTAATTACTAAGGATAATAATAAGAAAATAGATTAAATATTATATTTCTTTATAGTTATAATAATAAATAGAGATAATAATTATAAACTAAGATTAAGAATAAATTCTATATTAGATTCTAAAATAAAAGTCTAGTTAAAAGGAGGTGCTTAAATAAATTAAGATAAAGGAATACTTAGTAATAGTATTTAGACTAATAAAGACTATACTAGAATAAAAGATATTAGAATAGTAGAATTAGATAAAGATAATAGTATAAATAAATAATAATAAAAGTATTAAAAGATTTATATAGGATTTAGAGTTAAGAACCTATATTAGGTATATATAAGAGATAGATATATATACTAAAAGGATAATAATAAGGATTAGAAATATAATAAATATATTATAATTAATAGGAAATACTATAAAGTAAATATAAGTTACCTAGAAATGATTAAAATAGTAAGAAAAAATAAGGAAAGGAGAGTATAATATAGTTAAGAAAGAAAAACTAAGAGTGGAATTAAAATGTATTACTATATTAGATATTAAATAATATAAGAAAAAGTAGATATAAAAAAATATTAGTAATACTAATAAAGGAAATTATATTATAATAGGAGATAATTATATAGATAATATATAAGGAATAATAGTTTCTATATAGATAAAGACATTAGAAAAGATCTAAAGTGTTAATAGTATATCTAATAGAATTATAATAGAAAATTCCTATATATAATATATATAAGCTAAAATATAAACTACTTATACTTAAAGTAAGGAGGACTATTAGTAAAATTCTATCTAATTATAAGAGTAGTATTAAAAATATATAAAAAGTTAGTTAAATATAAGTACTATTATTATATTATAAAGAGAAAAAAATATAATAGAGAATAACTATATATAGTTTATATAAAAAATTATAAAATTAATAAAGTTTATTATATTTATTAGAATAATAGTTATCTTAAGAAATATAGTATTACCTTATATAAGATTAGATTAAATAGGAAACTAATACTTAAGGAAGATTAAGAAAATCTATTATTATATATAATATATAAAAGAAGAATAGTATAAGTAATATAAACTAGATAAAACTAAAATAATATAATATAGTTTATTAGAGGATATATCTTATACTAGAAGAAAAATAAAGACACTAGTTATATATTTATAATCCTAACCTTAAGTAATAACCTAGAGTATAGTATATATATAATAATACTAAGTATTAAGAGATAGTTACTAGAACTAAGACTACTAACTCTTAAGGATCTTTAGAGAATACTAATAGGTGAAATAATAAGAGAAAGAAATAAACTAGTTAATCTTAATAATATAAATAATCTAATAGTTAATTAAGTTACTACTATTCTTTAAATCTAAGGAGAGTAAAATTGTTACGCCTAAGAAGGGTGATAAATGTGGTGATAATAAAGCTTAGTTCTTACTAGCTAGTACTAGCTTAATTCTAGCTACTTATAGCTGTGTACGGGCCACGTAGGGCACCTACACCTGCTTAGTTAGAACTAGCCACCTATAGTTATTCTATAGTCTAATAAGTGCTATTAACTATAGAAGAGAAGGTAATATCCTTATTACTAGTATATCCCTAGATAGTTATATATTAACTATTTAATTTCCTAGTAGTACCCCTCTATCTACTCTTCTAGTTCTATTATAACTCGCCGCCTAGTAGTTAGTAGTAACTATTTAAGTATATTAATTATTTAGCTAGCTATAATTAACTAGCTAGGCGTAGAGATTAATTTAAGTATATTAATTATCTAGCTTGCTATAGGACTTGACTGGCGAGGCGTAGAGGCTGTAGGAATTGACTAGCGAGGCGTAGAGGCTGTAGGAATTGACTGGCGAGGCGTAGAGGCTGTAGGAATTGACTGGCTGGCTACTGGCTGGCGTAGAAAGCGTACTAGCGGTGGTCGTGGCTTAGGATTGCGTCGTACTAGCGGCAGTCCTTGAGCCTAACGACGTAGGTCGCGAAGCTGTAGTCCTTGATCCTAGATGCGGCTCTTAAGGTCATAATAATCACCCTCTAGGGTGTAAAATTAACTCTTCTAGTACTGTACTGTCCGGTCCCTCGATCGAAGTGTACGCTTAAGTCGACTGACGTGGTCGTTAGGTCCTGCTGGCTGGACAGGGCCTATCTGACGAGACGACTGTGGAGGTATAATAATCGATGGATTCGGACGTGACGGCGTAGGGATCGACGAGCTGTAGGTAGGGCTCCTATGGCTGGCTACTGGCGTTGTCGACGTTGTTGGCGGTGGCACTGTAGGAGTTGACGAGCTAGCTGTAGGAATTGACTGTGGCTTACGCCTGGCGGCGGGACAGAGTACTTGAAGGTGTCGAAAAAGCTGATTCCTTGACGGGAAGGTCTCCCTGCAAAGACAGCACGTACGGCGTTGTTGATCTTGCTGATACAGCTGCTATACTCGAAGGTACTCGTGCTGCTGTAGCTGATCAAGGCTCCGTGACAGGCCCATCGTAAGAATTAGGTAATAGAAAGGTAGAATAGACATAGGAAGAAGGTAAAGAAGGTCACGGCTAGTACTAGCCGGAAGGTCGTGGCTCGTAACGAGCTAGTAGACGGAATTGCCGTGTGGCCTAGTGAAAGGTACGGCTGTTGACTAGTTGGTTGGTATTAGTATCGTACGGTCGCTGGTGCAGGCCTGTGATAGTACTGATTGTTTGGTCGGTTAGTTGGCTATTAGGGGTGAGTTGGTATTAACATAGCCCCTAATAATTCGCCTTATTTGGTGGTCGATAGAGAAGACCTCGAAGGTAACGTGGGCGTACCCGGGGACTAAATTGACGGTTCGGTCCTATCGGTCGCATATTCGTTATTAGTAATTACTACCACTTATTACGCCTAAGAAGGGTAATAAATGTGGTGATAATAAAGCTTAGTTCTTGCTAGCTAGTACTGGCTTAATTCTAGCTACTTATAGCTGTGTACAGGCCACGTAGGGCACCTACACCTGCTTCGTTAGAACTAGCCACCTATAGTTATTCTATAGTCTAATAAAAATAGTATAGTAATATAACTAGGTTTATACCTAAATAAAGGAGAATAGATGATTATATTTTTAACTAAGGGATTAACTACTATCTAAATTTATAATAATTAAGTAGCTAAAAGAAATAAGGTAATATATAATTATTTCTTAGGAGTTAATCTAAGTATATTATATAAATTATTATTAAAAAGAAAATTAAATAATAAAAAGAATAAATATAAGTAAGAAGATATAGCTTATTAGGGGAGAATAGGACTAGGGGAGATTAATTAAATTAATAATAATATTTTATATTTTAAAGGTTATAATTAAACCTAGTATATAGACCTAAAAGAGGATATAATAAAAGAAAGAGGAGATAAAATAGATAGTAGTTAAGTTAATAGATATATCTATATAATATTAGGTAAAGAGGGAGAATCTTTATCTAAGGAAATTAATAAGATAATAATTAATAATAATATTAAATATTTTTAGAAGGTAGATTATATAATTAAGGATAAAGAACTAGATAGTAATATTAAGGCCTTTAAGGGGGAAGTTTATATAATAATTATAATAGAAGTAAAAATACTTCCTCCTAAACTAGAATCTTATACTAAGGTAATAAGGTTACTAGAGTTAGCCTAGTAGAAAGATATAAAAGACACTAAAATTAATAGTTATAAGGAAAATAGTATATTTCTTAAAATTAATAAAGTAAAAGTACCACTAGGAGTAACTATACTAATATAGGTATAAAAACTAAATTATTATGGTAAGATTAAAAAATATAAGGTAAGACTAGTAGTAAAAGGCTACCTTTAGAAAGATAGTATTAATTATAAGGAAACGTTCTTAGTAGTTATATAGTTAATAGGTTTTTAAATTATATTTATAATTACTACTTTTCTTAGATAGAAAGTATATCTAATAGATATAGTGATAGCTTTCTTAAATAGAGAAATTAATTTTAATTTATTTATAAAGCCTCTAATAAGATAGAAAGTGTTAAAAGGAAAAGTTCTAAAAATTATTAAGTTATTACATAGCTTAAAATAAGCACTAAGGGTATAGTATAAAAATTTTTAAGGGATATTATAAAAATAAGGGTTCTAAAAATCTAAATTTAACCTATATATCTTTATATATAATAAAGATAAGATTATTCTTAGTATTTAGGTAAATAATTTAATTATTATAGTACCTAATAAAGAAATTAGTAATAAAATCTAGATAAAACTAGCTAGGGTATTTAAAATAAAAGATAAGGGCCTATATAAGTACTATTTAGGGATATAAGTTAAATAATAAGAAAATAAGATATAAATATCTTAGAAAGCCTATATTAAATAAATACTTTAGAAGTATAATCTTAAAAATATAAAGGAGAAAAAGGTTCCTATTACACCTAGAGGATATCTAATAAAAGTAATAGATAAAGTAAGCGTAGATTTATTAAAAGTCTATTAGAAGAAGACTAGTTTAGTAGTATACCTTATAGGTAAAAGTAGACCTAATATATACTTTATAGTAAATTACTTAGTATAATATATATTAAATCTAGATTTAAATTATACTAAATTACTAGATAACTTAATAAAGTACTTTAAGTATATAAAAAATATAAGGTACTTATATAAAAGAGGCTTAGGAAAATTAGAGATTTCTAGGTTTATAGATATAGACTTTAAAGTGTGTTTAGATACTAGAAGATTAATAACTAGATAGATCTTTATAATAATAAGAGGACTAATATCTTAGTTATTATAGAGATAAAAAATAGTAGTATTATTAATAATAGATACTAAATATATAGTATTATTAGAGGTAGCTAAGGAAGTAATCTAGATTAAAGGCTTTATTAATAATTTAAATATTAAAGGTATTTATATTAATATAATACCTTTATATATAGATAATAAGTTAATAAGAAAATTAATAAGAAATCTAGAACTTTATAATAAAATAAAATATATTAATATTTAATATTATTTTATCTATAAAAGAGTACTAAGAATAAGAGAGATTAATACTATTTATATAAATATAAAGTATAATATTAATAATATACTTATAAAACTAATAATAAAAGTAAGATTAGATAAATTACTAAAAATAATAAGGATAACTATAGAAGATTAAAGGAAAATCTAAATTAAGAACTTAGAGGAAGCTTAAGTCTAGGGGAGTATTAAAGGACCTATCGCTATCCTAGAGTTATAGATTAGTGACTATAACCACTAGTAAATAGAGTTATAGAGTGTTTGCCTTCCTTTATACTAAAGATAAAGAATCACAGGAATAACTCTAGAAGGAATATATATATATAGGAGAGATCTCCTCCTAGGAGAGAGATAGATTAGATAAGTAATAAGACATCTTCCTTCTAGTACTTTAACTTGCCTATCGGAGATTTACAGGGTGGGCTCTAGTATTTAGGGGCTTATTAATAACGTTAGTTACTAGCGTTTTAAACGAACCCCCCTGTTAATTAGTTAGCTTAATTAGGTATAGCTCTAGTTAGTGCGTATATAAAGCTAGGATAAAAAAGGATAAGTCTATATTAGTAAAGTAGAGCTAATCTTATTCTAAGCTATCTAATTAGCTACTTTTATATTTATATTCTCTATTAAAAAGCTACCACACCTTAAAGTAGTTATTTTAATTAGTTATTATTATTATTAAAATACTCCTATTAGTCCTATAGGACTATTAGGTACCTTAATAATTTAATTTATTATATAAGAAAAACTATAGCCTAGCTATTATAGTACCTCACCACGTCTATACTATACCTAACCTAGGTGAAAACCTATACTCTTCTTATGCCTATAGTAATTACTACTACTTCTAGTAGGTATTAATTATTAATATATCTTATTTTACTAGTATAGGTTCCTAAGCTACCTTTTAATATATATACTACTCTTTACTTTCTAAGATACCTTATACTAACTAAATATATTATTTTACTTACTTATAATATAACGTAGTTAATAAGTGAGTAGGCTAAATAAGTAACTAAGCCACTCCACTAGGTTCTACTATCTTCTATCTTAGTATATATACTACTTAATAACTACTTATAGAAAATATATTAAAAGAAGTAAGAATTATTTTTACCCTTAATACTACTAAAAAAAACCTAAAAATAAGTTATAAGTAAGTTATATTAGTTTATAATATATTATATTTAATTATATAAGTATAATATAATAACTAAATTATATAATATAATTATATAACTAATTTAAAAAAGCTTATTAATTTAAAAAAAAGAGTTATAATAAAGTATATTCTCTAGCTAGATTTATAAAGACTCCCCTCTTAGTATATAAATATAATAAATATAATAAATCTATTACTCTTTAAATATAATAATAAATATATTAGAGTATACTAAGTAAAAAACCTTATATAATAATAACTAGAGCTTATTATATATTTTTAATAAAGATATAATTATTAAAGAGTTAAATATAAAGATTTAATTATAATTTATAATTAGTTTATATTCTTAAAGAATATAATTATAAAATATAATATTATAAAGTCTAATATTTATAACTTTAATAAGACTAGGTTTTTAATAAGCTTTATTATAATAAGAATAGTTATTATAAGCTCTAATTAAGTTAAAAAAGTAAAAGTAATATAGCCTAGTAATAGGGAATAAGTTATTATAATTTAAGTAGTAAATTCCTAAGGCTTAGTAATAATATTATTATTATTATTTAAATACTCCTATTAGTCCTATAGGACTATCAGGTACCTTAGGTCCTAGTGGCGGAGTGGTTACCGTCGCAGGCAGCCTTCGTGGATCCCACGGAGGTAGCTAGTTTAAATCCAGCCAGGGTCGCAATTCTAACCCGTATCTACTATAACATAGTAGCGCATTCCACCTTACGTCAGTAGGGGCGTGATCTACTACGTTAAAGGCAGCGAGATTAACTCTAAGAAAAAGTCACGTCATCTACTACGATATAGTAGCGTTTAGCCTACGAGATAGCTTCTACTAAGGGTAGTATTCTTATATAACTTCTTTAAGATAGAAAGCCACTAGAAGTAGGAAAATAATATATAGGCTATAGGGTAAGATATAGGGGTTTTTACTTAGAATTCTAGGGTTTTCCCCTATATCTTAGGTAGTATATATACTATAGAGGTATTATATAGCCTATAGGCTAATTAGAGTAATATATATATATATATATATATATATTAGGTACCTTAATAATTTACCGTATAGGAAAAACCGTAGCCTAGCCGTTATAGTACCTTACCGCGCCCGTACTATACCTGACCCGGGTGAAAACCTATACTCTTCTCGTGCTTATAGTGGTTATCGCTGCTTCTGGTAGGTATCGATCGTTGATATGTCTTATTTTACCGGCGCAGGTTCCTAGGCTACCCTTTAATATATATACCGCTCTTCTACTCTTCTAAGATACCCTACGCTAACTAGATATATTATTTTTAACTTACCTATAGTATATACTAAAGTCCCTCCTAAGTCCCTAAGATATTATCTATATATTTATATAGTTTTATATCGTTATCACGATAGCCGTCGTGGCGTAGTAGTTAGCGTGTACTCTTTAGCTTATTTTTACCCCGACCTAGACCCGTGGTTACCCCGATATTCTCCTAATATGCCCCCGGCCTTATAAGTCACTCGTTTAGTGCCTCTCTACTCTTTCTAGTGCCTGACTTTTAGCTAGGAAGAAAGGGAAATAAAGAGGTGCCTCTAGTTAGATTTAAACTAGCGATCCGTGTACTAACCTACATAGAACTGTGAAGGATTCAGGCCAAAGCCTGTACCCATTAGGCATAGAGCCGTGGGCTTGCGAGGCCGCGCCCCGGGCGCGGCCCGATAGTTAGTCCACAACGTAGTATAAGGAGGAAAGGGGCTCGCCCCCTTTCCTCTCCCTTCTCTCTCTCCTTAAGAGAATTAATAATAATTGTGACGCTCACCTGTAGATGCCGTGAGGCTAGTCTATAACAGAACTCCCTAATATAGAACCACTATACTATAGAGGCTAGGCTTAATAATATTATTATATATTATAATAAAAAACTAAAATTACCTTATACCTTAGTATAAAGATAAATATTTACCCCTTAATTAGTATATTAATATAAGCTTAAATAACTAGATAATAAATAAAATTAGTATAGATTAGATAAGGTATTTTTATAAATATATATAAGATTAAAATAAAAGTATTTATTATCTTTTTATCTTAAATAACTATAAAAGTTATTACTTAATTATATTTAAGCTTTTTTATTAAGAGAATAAGATTATTACTTTTTATATATTTACTTATTTTTCTTATATACTTTAGCTTTTAAATATTAATTATTTTAATTTACTTAAAAAAGCTTATAAATAATAAATTAAAGATTTTATAAAGGCTAATATTATATATATTATTAAAAAAGACTTTTTCTTTATATTTCTAAATACTTTTAATAAGTTTATTATAAAAGAAAATATTTAAGGTAGTTTTTAAGGTATTAGAATTACCTCTTTTAATCCTAAAAAGGTTATTTTTACCTTAGAATTAAAGTTTATAATACTAAGTCTTTTAAACTTATATTTAAGTTTAATTAGTTCTTAGGTCTTTTAAATACTAAGTATTATAATTAAAGTAGTTTTATAGTTTTTAATTTTAAAAAAGTAAATTATTAATTATCTAAATAACTTTTTAATTAAGAGTCTTAATATACTTAATAATTTTAAAAAAGATATAATAACTATTATATATAAAGTTATATTCTTATATACTTAAGTATATAGGCTTAAGGCTATAAATAAGTTAATTAATAAGTATTAGTAAGTTAAAAAAACTAGATTATAAACTAAAAGATTATTTTTTATATAAGATATAAGAGATTTAAAAGAGTAAATAAATATTAATAGTTAAATAAAAAATAAAATATAAGCTTATAATAATTATAAAGTAAGGGTTAAAATATATAATTAATAATATAATATATATAGTTAGATTAGATATAATTAAAAGGTAAAGAGTCTAATATAGTAGCTTACTTACTTATTTAACCTACTTACTTATTAACTATATTATACTAAAAAGTCTTTTTTAAGTCTTTAAAATATTATTTATATAGTTATATATAATTTTATATTATTATTATAATAGCTATTATAATATAGTAATTAGTATATACCTAATAACTTTTTTTATTAAGCTAACTCTATAGTTATCTCTTTTTATACCTTATTTAAACCCTTATAGTGTTACTTACTTTTAGTATACTAGACTTTTAAGAATAAGAATAGAGAATTAAAAAGAGGTGTCTCTAGCTAGATTTAAACTAGCGATCTATATACTAACCTATATAAAACTCCCTAGTATAAAACCACTATACTATAGAGGCTATTTTAATTAGTTAATTAAGACGCTAGAATCTCTTTAAGACGCTAAGTAATATAACCCCACTTTCTTAGCTACTAGGCTACCTAATTAGCTTATTTAATAGGGGTATTTAAATATTAATTAGTTAAATCCCTATACCCTAGAATCTACCCTAGATATTTCCTAGGGTTAAGGCCTTATACCTTACCTATTAGTGGGTTTAGGACCCACTGGTTAATATAGAATAATATGCTCTTAGTAGGGTATAACCCTAATAGATCTAACTAGATTAGGAAGGAATTAGCGCTACTAAGCTAACTAATTAATAGGGGGGTTTATTTAAAACGCTAGTAACTAACGTTAGATAATAGGATTATTATACTCCGTACTAAGGTGTTAATTTACATGATTTAGAATAGCTAGGCTAACCTACAGCCCCTATTAAAAAGTATTATAAAAACCCTAATTTCCCTATAAAATATATAATTTTTAGTAATTCTTCTTAAATTCTATATTATAAATAAATATTAAAAGAAATATAATTTTATTATATATACCTTTATAAGTAAGAAATAATATATAACTATATTAAGCCTAACTTAGTAATAAAATTAAAAAAATAATATATTAAATATTTAAGAGTACCTAAATTTACCTATAGATAATACTAGCTTAAGGCTATTATATTAAAGGTAATTAAGGTAGAAAAATCACTACTAGAGATATATCTTAATATATCTTTATATATATAACTTTATAAGTAAGAAATAGTATATAACTATATTAAGCCTAACCTAATAATAAAATTAGAAAATAACTTATTAAATATTAAAAAACACCTAAATCTACCCTTAGATAATATTAGTATAAAGCTATTATATTAAAAGTAATTAGGGTAGACGGTTTACTACTAAAGATATATCCTAATATACTCTTATAGCTAATAAGTATTATAGTAAGCCTAAGGTAATAATAACTTAAATAAGACTAAAATTAGAGAGAGAACTAATTAATAAGCTCTCCTTTTTAATTAAAGATAAATTTAAAGATAAAATAAAGAAGATATAAGCTAAATATAAGTAAACCTAGGCCTAAAGTAAAACTAGAGTAGCCTTAAAGAAGACTAATACCTTAATTACTTAAGAGGTAGTCTAGGCTATTATAAAAAAGATAATTATATAAATACTTAAAAAGAGCTAAAGTATTAACTAACCCTAACTTTTAGTTAATTTATAATTATATATTATAATAATAATAGCTTAAGATTAGGCTAGTCTTAGGGTTAAACTAGTTATATTAGATATAAAAAAAAACTAGTTATTAATACTAAGGGATATATATAAGAAATTAAAAACTACTTCTTATAAGAGATTATTATAATAGTTAATAAGGCTATTTAGGCTAATACTATAATAGTAATATATTACCTCCCCTCTAGAGATATAATCTTAACCTTTTATTAAGAGATAAAAGAATATATAAAAGATAAGCTTTAGGTAAAGGTTATATTTAGCCTAAAGGTAACCCTCTCCTAGTAGGTATATATTATAATAGTTAAAGTAGTATTATTTAATAAGATCTTATAAAATATTACTAACCTTATAATAATACTCTTAGCTTTTAATAAGGTAAATATTATTATTATAAAGGTATATTACCTTTAACTTAAGTCTAAGATATAAGCGTTATTTATTATTAAAATATATAATATTAAGATAATAAACTACTTTTATAAATAAGAAGTCTTTTTTAACTCCTAGGTCTTCTAATATAAACTCTTCTTAAATATAATCTAGCTCTTATAATACTTTAGGTATTATTAATATAGTTATATAAATAAGTTCTAGTAAAATAAAGAATAATATAATTAATATACTTATTAGACTTATATTAGGTTTAAATTATATTTAGTAAAAAAAGATAATAAAAAAAAATAATATTTTAATTATAAAAAAAACTACCTAATATAGTCCTAAGACTACCTTATTATAAGGTAATACTAGGGCTATACTTAAGAAATATATTACTTTTAACTAATAGAGTTTAAAAGCTTTTACCTTAGGGAGGAAAGACCCTTAAGGTCTCTAAAGGCATTATTACCCTTAAAGAGAGCTAGGAGTATATAATACCTAAGAGAGTAGCCCTTAGGTCCCTCCTCTTTAGCCTTAATTTAAAGACCTTTCCTAGTATAGACTAATATACTAAATTTTAACTTTATTAACCTTAAAATAAGGTTTATAAGCCTAGGGTTACTAGTTAGGATTTTATAATATAAAACCTTTATATTTATTATAAATAAAGACTAGTTATATTAAGTATTATTATTAGCCTTAGTTTTTATAATCTAATTATAAAATAAATTATTACTTTTTTTATTTTTATTATTATTAATAATCTTAGAACTAACTTAAGATATAATTATAACTAAACTAGCCTAGCTTAAATAACTAAATAAAGATTCTCTTATAAAATATTTATAAAAATAATAATAATATCTAGCTAGCCTTTTACTAAGAAGATAGTTAAAATATTATTATAATCTAAGAGGTATTACTAAGTAGCCCCTTACTTACTCTTTCTTTAGCTCTATACTAGTACCTATAAGGGGGAGAGTAAGTAATAACCTATATTTATAAGAGGGTTAATAAGGTATCTTAAGAAGTAATAATTAAAAAAGATATATACTATATTAAATTCCTTAATAACCCTTTTATCTTTATAAGTATTTACTCTAAGCTAGGTATAAACCTATATAGACTTCTAAGTAAAGTCTTATTAAAAAGAGTAATATTATATATAGTAATAAGAGACTTTAACCTCTACTATCTCTCTTAGGACCTTTATAATAAAAAGTCTATATTTATAAATAATATAATTAAGGCCCTTACTTATATTAGAACTATATTAGTTATACCCTTAGGAATAATAATATAATATTATTATAATTATTATATAAATATCTTAGACCTCTTTTAAGCTTCTTTAATCTTAAAAGGTAGATATATAATACTAGATTAGAACCTAGCTAGGTCTAATTATATCTTATAGCTATTAGAGCTCTAAGCTTATAAGTTAAAGAGAAATAAGTTAATAAAGAAATAAAAAAAGATTAATATTAGTCTTATCTTAGCTAAAATAATAGCCTAACTCTTAACTATAACTAAACTACTAATAATAAGACCCTTAAAGGTAGAGGTAATATATAAGTAACTTATATTAATAATAGAAGATATTATCTTTAAGGCTATCTTTATAATAAGCCCCCCCTAAACTAAGAGGCTAAAATAATAAAACTAAAAAACTAGCTAGGTAGTTATTAAGATTAAGAGGACCTAGAGGTAGGTATAGAGGTTAAAAAATAAAGTAGACTAGGAGATTATATAGAAAATAAAAAAGGCCTAGTCTTAAGCCTTAGTTAAAGTATAAAAGATAGCTTAGAAAATATATCTAGACTTACTAAGTAATATACTAGTATTATAAAAATAATATAAGTAAGTAAAAAAGGTTTATAATAAGATATATAACTAATATAATCCTAAAGCTAGCTTATTTAGGTTATAATATCTTAGTATAATTAAGAGAAGAGAAAGTAAAGGTTTTAGCTTAAAAGTTCTTTTTAGCCTTAATAACTATTAGTCTTAAGCTTAAGTATAATATAACCTTAGTCTATAAACTAGATACCCCTAGACCCTTATAAAATAAAATAGAAATCCTTATAGAAGTTATAATAGATAAGGTTAAGAATATACTTAGAGGCTATATAGCCTAGAATACCCTAGGCCTAGATAGGGTCTTATATAGGCTCCTAAAGGCCCTAGGCCCCCACCTTTATAAGATACTAGTAAAGCTCCTTAATATATTATTATAGTCTAGATATTACTTAGCTTAATACTAAGCTAGTTTTATTATAATCCTCTAGAAGCCTAAGAAGACCTTAGATAACCTTTAGATAGTAAAAGAATAATAACTAATAACCCTTTTTAATATAATAAGTAAGTTATTTAAGAAAATTCTTATTATTTATATTATAATTATAATAAAGATATATTAGCTCTTACTTAAAGGTTAAATAAGAAACTAAAGGTATAAGTTAATAAAAATAGTAATTATAATAATTATTAAACTAGTCTATATAGCTTAGGCCTAAGGTAAAGTTATATTACTCTTCTAATTAGATATAACTAGAGTTTTTAATAATATTAATTATAGATTACTTATTTAAGAGCTCTACTAGTTAGGCTATTTAGAGAAGATCCTTAACCTTATTTAATCCTTCTTTAATAAGAAAATAAACTAACTTTAAATTAATAGTAATATAATAAGAGAAAGGGTAATCTAGTATAAAGTCTCTTAAAGCTTATTATTATCCTTAATCCTCTTTATTCTTTTTATAAGTTTATTATATAAAGCCCTTAAGTTAGCCTTAAGTCTATATATAATTAACTTTATAAATAATATAAACTTATTATATATAAAAAAGAACTATAATAAAATTAAGTCTTAGCTAAAAAATACCTAGGTTATATATAAAGATTAAATAAGAACCTATTAATTAAGTTTCTTTATACTAAAGTTTAAATTATTATACTTCTAATATAAATAAGCCTTAAATCTAAGCCTTTTTATACTTAAGGATAAGGTAGTAGAGTTATTAATAAATATATATCTTTTTAAAGTAATATTATTAATAGGGTTAAAATAGTAAAAGTAAGTAAAGTTTATATTAAAGAAGGTTTAGTTTATACTTTAGGCCTTATAACTAATAATAAGAAAGTTATAAGGCCTAAGAGTTAAGGAAATAAGAGATATTTACTTCTAAGGAATTTATCTAATTATATTATTTAAAGTAATAATATAATATAACCTTATAACTAGCCTTATATAAGGCCTAACTAAGCCCCTCTAAGAGTTATAAGTAAGGTACTTATAAGTAATTAAAGGAGCCTTTAAGGCTATTTTTACTTATTATATAAAGACTAAGCTTAATATACTACTAGTAGATATTTACTTAATAATATAAAAGAATAAAACCCTTAACTAATAAAAGGCTAATAAGGCTATAGCTTAGCTTTAATATACTATTATATAGGTATTATCCCTAATCTTACTTTACTAAAGTAATAATAAATAGGTTTTATTACTAATAAAAGACTTATATTAGAATCTACTAAAGATAAGTAAGAGGGTATTAAAAGGGGACTAGTATATACTTAAGGCTTAGGTTAACTAAGTATAGAGAATAAAGTAAGAATATAAGAAAACTAAGAGCTAAAAGTAAATAAGATAATTTACCTTATTCTTAGTCTATAAGCCCTTATAAACTAAATATAAAACTAAGGTAATCTTACTCTTTTATTTATTATAATATATTAGCTTTATTATAATATAATTATAAATAAAAAAAGTTAAGCTAAATATTTTCTTCTATAAGTAATAAGTACTTAGGTATAATATAAAGGTATATTAATATAGATATAAGTTAGAAGATATTTATTATATACTTCTTTAGTATAAACTTATAAGCTAAGACTATAGTTAAGATTATACCTCTACTATAATACTATTAAGAGACTAAAGAGATATATTTTATATATTTAATTACCTAGTTAAGAGTAAGAAAATTATAAAATAAGTATATAATTAATAAAAGCTAACTTATATAAATATTAGACCTAAAGTAAATCTAAGATAAAGTAGATATAGAGTAGGTATAAAGTAAGTAAAGAAGAGCCTAAGCCTAATAAGGAGAACACCCCCCCCTAGGGGGGGTAAAATAAAAATAATTAAGAAGAGGGGCCTTACTAGCCCCTACTAGGAATTAATATATAACTAGAGTTAGATAAAGAAATAAGGGTTTTCCTCTAAGAAATCTAGTTTTTCCCTTACTTATAAAGATAATAAGACTAGATAGGTATATATAAGCCTAGTTAGTATAATTTAATAATAATATATCTTTATAACTAATAAGTACTATAGTAAACCTAAAGTAGAAGTAACCTAGATAAGATTAAGATTAAAAAGGGAAATAATTAATAAGTTTTTTTTCTTAATTAAAAAAGAATTTAAAGATAAAATAAAAGAACTATAAACTAAATATAAGTAAACTTAAGTTTAGATTAAAATAAAAATAACCTTAAAGAAAGCTAATACTTTAGTTACTTAAAAGGTAATATAAGTTATTATTAAAAAAATAATTATAAAAATACTTAAAAAGACCTAAGTTATTAACTAATCTTAATAACTTATTAAGTTATAATTATATATTAAGGTAATAGTAGCTTAAAGCTAAAGTAGCCTTAGGGCTAAACTAGTCTTAGTTAAATATAAAAAAGAACTAATTATTAATATTAAAAAGTATATATTAAAAATTAAAGATTATTTCTTATAAAAGATTATTATAATAGTAAATAAAGTTATTTAAGTTAATATTATAATATTAATATATTAATATAGTTAATAAGTAAGTTATTTAAATAAGTAAGTTACTTACTTTCTCTAACCCTTTACTCTTTAACCATTAATAATTTACTAATAATAAAAGAAATTATTTATAATTAATTAAAATTCTCTTCTTTATTAGTTTCTATATTTATAATATAAATATATATATTATATTTAATCTAGTTATATATATTATATTACTAATTATATATTTTAACTCTTACCTTTTAATTATTATAAACCTATATTTTATATTTTATTTAATTATTTATATTTATTTATTCTTTTAATTCTCTTATATCTTATATAAAAAAAGATTTTTTAGTTTATAATTTAGTTTTTTTAACTTATTAATATTTATTAATAAACTTATTTATATTTTTAAGCTTATATACTTAAGTATATAAAAATATAACTTTATATATAATAACTATTATATTCTTTTTAAAACTTTTAAGTATATTAAGATTTTTAATTAAAGAGTTATTTAAATAATTAGTAATTTACTTTTTTAAAACTAAAGATTATAAAACTACTTTAATTATAATACTTAATATCTAAAAGACTTAAGAATTAATTAAATTTAGATATAAGTTTAGAAGATTTAGTATTATAAACTTTAGTTCTAAGATAAAAATAATCTTTTTAAGATTAAAAGAGGTAATTCTAGTATTTTAAAAACTACCTTAGATATTTTCTTTTATAATAAACTTATTAAAAATATTATTATTATTTTTTAATTATACTAATTAAACTATATATCTATCTAGTCTTATTATTATTTATAAGTAAAAAAAAAACTAAAGTCCTTAGAGGAAAACCCTTACTTTTTTTTTTTTTTTTTTATTCTT
>JAEIJG010000421.1:0-28745 GCA_037289395.1 Beauveria scarabaeidicola | reverse complement strand
TTAGCCTTATAAGAATATAAATAGATAATATAATAGGCCTAAGTAATAAGAGTTTTACCTAACTTAAGGATAAGAAGCTTATAGCTACTAGATTTACTATTAAGCTAAAGGAATTCCTTATAATAGAAACACCACTACTTTTTAATAGTTACTAAATCACCCTAGGTCCTAATAACTCTATTATAGTCACCTAAAAAGGGTAAGCTAATAGGTTAGCCTTCCTAATAATAAAGTAAGAATATATAGAGTAATAAGCTCGCGGAGTATACTTATTAACTATTTACTAACTAGAAGCCGCCTATAACCTTTCTATAGCGGCCTAGTAGAAGGAGCTAAATAATAATAATTTTAAGTGGCTCCGCTGCCGCCTATAATAGTAGATAGATAATATAAAGAGAGGGCTTTAATATATCCCTATTAACCTCACTAGGGCTAAGCTCTTTACCTTTATTAATAGATCGTTCGCTAATAATAAAGACTTAAGCTCCTAGCTAGGCTATATTATTATCCTAGGTAATAAAGAATAAGCTAATAACTAGAGTCTCCTAAGGGGTAATATTATTATATATAGCTTAACTAAATTAAAGAGAGTAATATAAAGCGCCCTAGTAAGTAAATTATATAGTATAATATAAAGAGTAGATATTATATACGCCCTTAATTTAATACTAGTGATAATAACTAAAAGGCTTAGCCTCCTAGAGATCTTAATAATTCTAATAACTAATTCCTTCTTACTATATAAATACCTAGTTAAATTAGGCACTATAAAAGAGAAATAACTTATAATTAATATTATAACGCTTTAATAATTATATAAATAAAGAGAGGTATATAAGATAAGATAGATTAATAGTAGCTATAATCTAGCTAACGCTATAATAAAGGTATTACTAAATCTAATACTTAAAAGCCTTATTAATATAAATAAGATTAATATTAAGATATAGGGATAAGTGGCTTATAATAATATAAAGGAATAATAACTAGAAAAGAAGGTATAAAGGCTAAAGGCGTGGAGGTATAAAGGCATAGAGTAGAAGAAGGATATACTAGATATATATATATTAGAAGAATCTATTTTTATTATATTTTTAATAGAATTAAGCTAATTTAGCTTAAAATTAAGGAATTTAACGATTTTTAGCCTTAAAAGAGAAAGACTGCTAGTATTATAGCTACTAGCTATAGTCACTAAATGCAGCGCTCTTATTAGCTCGCTACGTCAAATGACCTATAACTATATAATAGACCTGTAACTCTTAATAGGGCAAATGTGGCCTGAAGCAAGTAAGAACATTAACATAAAAGAACCCCTACGTATCGTACCGTACGACCCCTTGTGATACCAACAGCTCCAATAGCAACTCTCTAACTTGTAGACTACCGCCATATGGGTGTCATTTCAAAATGTCCCGAATATACAACATAACTTGATCCTGGCTTCCCATTCTGCACCTGTGCACGTGGACATTGAATGCATGAGCGACAGATCCCAACTCGGACATTTGTGCCAGCATACCGATATCAAGACGTTTGCGGGAGCCAAAGTATTCGCGCCACCGGACTGAGACTGGAGGCAAACCAGCCATGGCCATATATCAAGAGGGTAATACCAAAGAAGAAGGCTCAGAAGATGAGAATAACTTCAAGTCGAAAAGTTCTTTGACGCAGGAAAATGCTAAATAAATGGTAATAGATTGGATAACTATCACAGTTCTATAAGACCCTGAACCATCTTGACACATTGCTTATCCACCGATAATACATCCATTAATCGAGATACATTACTCTCCACATCTCTTCCTAGTGATCCCCACGTACTAGCCTACTGGATGAGACTGCCAATGGCGACGCAGGGCAGAGCAAGGTTGACAAGACCACCGTAAGCCTAATTGCCTTGTTAGATCTAGAACAGGAGTCAATGAGACGCTTGATATAACTTACGACAGAGGGAGTGTTGTGGCAGCAGGCCGCACGGTTGGTGCACTCAGACTGGAGAAGGTTGCCGATACCAACCACTGGAGACTTGTTAATACTTGATCTGCGACTTCAGCGACTACTTGAGGCTTACAATTGATGGGGATCTTGGTGCAGGTGCCGAGAAGGTGGGAAGCAAGACCATCAGCACCGACGACGGCACCGAGCAGGCCGCCGAGGCCGGTGGCGGGGGAAGAGTGCTCGATCTTGGTCGTCTTCTCGTTGCAGCAGTAGATGGACTGGTCGGCGCCGCACCTGTCACCGGCCTGGCCGAGAGTCATCTTGTGCAGCTGGGTTTCAGTCGGGTGGCCGGAGGGAGCAGCAGTCACAGCAGCCATGAGGGTGGTGATGGCAAGAGCGAAACGCATGGTGACGGTATTGTTTGTTTTGGTAGAGGGATGTGGAAGAGGTGTCAAGAGGTTTCTGTGTGAGAACGAGAGACTGTGATGGGTTGAAGAAAAAAAAGAAGAACCGATACCATGGGGGTCGCTTGCATGGACTCTTTATACCTGATGCCGCCGTTTCCAATCACCACCATCGCTCAAAGGAGTAAGATATGCATGACGTAGCATTGCTCGCGAGCAATGCGGAAAGAAATGCACAAGTCGTGGTTTGGATGCTTTGGACCGGGACCACATGGACTTCAGGAAATGAACTCTAAAATTCGTCTCCGAGGAGCGCATGCCTTGGCTCGGGCGACGGATATGACAGGACGGCATGGCATTTCTTGCTCTGCACCGACGCGGAGCATTTGTCTCAGAACTGTGGTCCACCGTCCAACCCACCAAGAGTATGCCATAAGTTACCAGGCAAACCAGGCCATTTGACGAGCCCTATGTTGTGGCTTTCCTGGCTTCCTAGACATGTCTTATACCCAGAACGTGGGACATTTCCAGTGCCATTGATCGGGTACAAAGCGCTGGCAATTTCACCCCCCCGATCCAGTCTGCAAACTGTCTTGGAGTCGGTATGTTCTTGGGCTGGCTACACATCGGTCGCCTGCTAGAGAAATAATTTCATCCACCAAGCGAATTACGGCCGCTTGCTCGAACAACATTCAGCGGTTGTCAGGATGGCAGGGGCAGGCCAATAGTTCCCCCACATAAGCGGTCGCCCTATCTACTGCTGATGTTGCACGCATTCCATCAACGGATTCTAGTGCTGGGATCGGCGTGCCGCGCCATCACATATCCGGTCTCTGCTTTCGGTACGCCGGGCAAGTTGATGAAAACGGCACGAATCTTGTTCGCGCGCGGCGGAGATGTGGCGGCTGGCCAAAGTTGGTTTTGGTGCGGTTCTGCTCCAGAGTTCCCGGCGACGTCTCTTGCGATAGGGATATCATTTGAGGGGCTGAAAAAGAGCTTGAAATTGTTGGCCAGAAGATGTCTTGGCTCCCCAACGACACTGCGTCTAGTTCATACCAGACAATCGAGCGTGCTGGATTGCATCAAATGAAGCTAAACTCAGGAACAAAAACAAAACTATAAAAAAGAGAAACAAAACAAAAGATACAATAAAAAGGAGAGACAAAAACAAAAGATCAACGATATAATCTTCTTCGCTAGCCAACTTGTCGCAGACAACCGCCGTACGGACCGACCTAGTGCGTGTTGATGGAATAGTTGCTTGACGAACCTGGCACGCTTTGTAGATTACCGCCAAGTTGGTAGAAAGCGATCACGTAAATCGATCTAGATGATTTGCCTCATAATGAAAGACTAAAATGTGGATTTCATGGCGCTCCTAAGACACCTCACGGCAATTTGAATTTCTCGATCGACCTTGAAAAGCGACCACCATGACAGAAGTGTCATTCTTACGTTCGCTATTCGAGTCCACACGCCTTGATCCAAGCCCTGGCTTCATTAAAAGATTTGAATCTGACGAGATTGATGGATTAAGAACATGCCAAACAACTCAGCGCACCCCAAGCGGGCAGAACACCACGGCGTGCTTATGCAGAAGACTTGACACTCCTCAACTTTTGGTAAATGGCGCGGCAACGCGGTCGCGAGCCTCGTTGACCACCACAACAAGGACCAGCATGAGAAGTGGCGGCTGATTAAGACAAGGCTACTTCTGTCGAAATTCACAACCCTCATAAAATCTGGCAAGGACAAGGGTCGCATCGACCGAACGTTGCGTCGATGTAGGTGGAAGGGTACCTGGCTAATTTACAGCGGCACGAACGGGTCTCAAACGATCGGGTCTAGACGTTCCCTCATAAACGTCGTCCTTTCGATTTATCTATTCTTCTGCAAGATGTTGTTTCTTTGTGTCAAGTTGAAGAATAAAAGCTCACCAGAAGGGGCACCAGTTCGGACAATGACCATTCGCTAGCGACCAAAAATGTCATCTTAATCAGGCTGGTGTGCAGGTAGTAAAGTATCATCTTGAGATGTGTCGGCGCTTCTGGCGTCTGTGATAAATTTGAGTGAGATCCGGCCGGGGCAGCTCAGTCTGGGGGTAACCAGGCTGAAGAACGCAGGTAGACGGGACGCCCGCGCACTTGCAGCTGGGAATATGCACATTGCAAATGTAAAAGTAAAAGTCCTATACAGCATCAATCTCAGCTCTTTAAACCCGACAGAGCGGTCGTAAACTTTTCCCCGGCTTTGTAGGGTACGGCTTCACCAACTTCGCACAATTGACAGCAGAATGCTCTGCATCGGCCTTGTGAACTGTATCTACGATTCGCGCGAAGAGGGCACAACACAAATAAGTACATTCTTAGGCTCATTTTATTTATTGAGAAGATGTATCCTAGCCATCTATCTATACATTTAGATGCGGAGAGGCTCTAGGCGGGATCCCTAACCTTCAACAAGGATGTACTGACAGAATAAAAGTACATCGAGATTCAGGTCATAAACTTCTGCTAAAAAGGACCCTCATCAACGGAAAGCCACATTCGTCCAACGACCGAAATAGATCGAATTGACGAACAAGGAGAGAGCTAGAAAAGTATAAATTCCTAAAATGCGGTGCCACTTCATAGTTATCATCGATCGGAATTACGGTTGGAGATGAGACGCCACCACCACGAGATTAGACTGACGAGGTGCTGCATCACGGCGCAGTCCAGACCGGGAGCGATCCGAACAAATAGCGGAAAGCACGGGAAGTCCAAGTATTTTAACTGACCACATTCGCAGCTCTGCGAATGAATTATCATGCAAAGTTGCCAGTATCATTGGGCAGCCATGGGTGAGCAGCTCTGATGATCTACTCGGAGCACAATATGCGTGTGTGCGTGCCTTCGAAACCGAACCAACTGAGTGTGAGAACTATTTGACCGGGTAGCAATAGTTTTCTTCAAGCTTATGACTTCCAAGTGGTACATCTCGTACACACAAACTCACTCTCCAGCACTCTCGCCAACAACACTCTTGTACCTGGCGGCTTAAGTGCGGCCAAAATAGAGCAAGCTATGGAAAAAATTGCAAAAAGCTGTATGATAAATTTTAACAGCCTAGATTAATGTTACTTGATTTTCACATAGAAAAATGCCTATTTTCTGTTGACACCCCGAGCCTCAAGCAATGACGAGTTGCGGAAGCTGAGTCGTCTTCGAGGGTAAGGCCCACTTAACCGATCCACGAGTATCTGAACTGTTAATACAGGTCGCGACTATCGTTGATTCGGAGGGGGGTTCATTCGAGTATTCTTGATTCTTGTTGTCCCCTAGGTGTGCTGCCTCTGAATATCACCACAGATCATACCGTATATAAGAGAAGTGGGTCGCTGTGGCTTCCCAACTAAGAGAGGCCAGCGCCAATGGCCTGCTGGTGTAGTCACAACACGAACCATTTCGAGGACACTACGTACATATATGCGGAAACCTAAGCAGATATAAGTAAAGCCGTAGCGCATACGTGCCAACCGATAGCTGAAACGCTAATTAGGGAATTGGCTATGAGCATGGCGACTTTGCTTGCGTGGCGTGCTTGTGGACCGCTTATAGTCTCCACCCCCGGCCGCAGCTAATTTTAGACTCCTCATTAAGCGGGCACATCCTTGCCCTTGAATCTTGCATCCGCACATCAAACAAAATACAAGCAACGGGTCCGGCTTTCGCGTATAACCGAGAGCGAAAGCGCCATGCATCTCCCATCGATCGCCGCTACGCTCGCAGCTCTGCCGGCCGCGTTCTGCCTCCAGGAGCAGGCGCCCCTGAATGGCCACAGCAAGCTGCACGGCGTCGCCGCGGAGAAGCACGCGCCGTCGTACCGCAAGGCCCTGCTCGACCTGCACCGGAACTTGGTCAGCATCCCGTCCATCTCGGGCGCCGAGCATGACGTCGGCCAGTGGCTCGTCGACTACCTCATCAGCAGAGACTTCCGCGCCGACATTCAACTTGTCGCGGCGCGTGAGGGCACGCCCGAGGGCGCGCAGCGCTTCAACGTCCTGGCCTGGCCCGGCAAGCACGAAAAGCCGCGGCCGCGCGTGCTCGTATCGAGCCACATTGACGTGGTCCCGCCGTACATTGCTTACGGCATCGACGATGGCCCCGTCACAAAGGACACCGTCATCCGGGGCCGCGGGTCCGTTGACGCCAAGGCCGCCGTGGCCGCCATGACGATTGCTGTGGAGGAGCTCGTAGCAGCTGGACGCGTCAAGGACGACGATGTAATGCTCGTGTTTGTCGTTGGCGAGGAGGTGGCCGGAGACGGAATGATTACCTTTTCCGACGCCGCCCAGGCGCGCGACGAGCTGCCACCGTGGCACTCGGTCATTTTTGGCGAGCCCACCGAGAGCAAGCTCGTCTGCGGCCACAAGGGCGCTCTCTTCTGCGAACTCAAGGTCACCGGACGCGCCAGCCACAGCGGCTACCCCTGGCTCGGCAAGTCGGCCAACGAGCTGCTCATTCACGCCGTGTCCAAGATACTTGAGACGGACCTCGGCAGCTCCGAGCTCTACGGCAACACGACGTTCAATCTCGGCCTCATGGAAGGCGGCGTGGCGGCGAATGTGGTGGCCGCGTCCGCGACGGCCAAGTTTGGCGCCCGTGTGGCGATTGGACCAGAAAAGGACGGACACTTGATGGTCAAGAAGAGAATCCAGGCCATCTTGGATGAAGTTGACAAGGATGCGTTTGAGATGACTTGCAGTCCTGGCTACGGCACTGTAGACTGTAATTGTGATGTTGAAGGTAAGTGTATCTCATGCATGAAGCTTGCGAGCGCAACTGACACTCAATAGGCTTCGAAACTCTCACCGTCAACTATGGCACTGATGTTGCGAACCTGAAGGGCAACTTTACGAGATATCTGTACGGCCCCGGCTCCATCCTCGTTGCGCACGGCGAGAATGAAGCTCTGACAGTGGGCGACTTGGAGTTGGCTGTTGAAAATTATGGAAAGCTGATTGAGCACGCGTTGAGCAGAAAGGTATGAACGACAAGCATTGTGTGAATATTTGACAAGAAATCATAGCGTAGGAACAAAAAGACCGTCACATATGCTGCATTATATACTATTTCATGATACGAATTATATCAATTATACCATTATGTCTTTTCAAGCCTTGACAACCTGCGCCCAGCGTTCCGGCATGATTTTGGAAAAGTCAAACTTGCCGTCCGCACCCTTTTCGACAGCGCCTTTCTCGGTGACGACGGCGTCAATGAGCTCAGCGGGCGTCACGTCAAAAGCCGGATTCCAGACATTGATGCGTTGGTCGGCAGTAGCCACGCGCACTTTGGTCGTCTCGTCGACGGTGCCATCGGGCTTGATGACAGCACCTGTAATTTGGGTGAGCTCGGAGGGTTTGCGCTCCTCAATCTTGATGCCGTCACCAGTCTCGGTAATAAGGTCGATACTCGTCGTGGGAGCGGCGACAATGAACTTGATGCCGTGATGCTTGGCCAGGACGGCGAGCTGATAGGTGCCAATCTTGTTGGCCGTGTCGCCGTTGCGAACCACACGGTCGGCGCCGACAATGACGGCCGCAATGTTCTTCTCGGCGCCTCGCGTGCGGAAGAGCGAGGCTGCCATGGAGTCGGTGATGAGGGTGCTGGGGATGCCCTCAAAGACGAGCTCAAAGGCAGTGAGACGGCTGCCCTGGTTGTAAGGTCTGGTCTCTGTGCAGAATGCGTGTTGCAAAAGTCCCTTGGACTGGAGCGTACGGATGATGCCGAGGGCAGTGCCGTGGCCCGAGGTGGCAAGCGAACCAGTATTGCAGTGAGTGAGCACTGAGATCTGCTTGTCGGGGCTAGCACCGGCCTGCGCACGTAGCCACTCGGCACCGTAGTCGCCGATGGCCAGGTTAGTCTTGAGGTCCTTTTCGAAAATCTTTTCAGCCTCGTCGATGAAAGCCTGCACAACCTCATCTTTGGTGGCAGCGTCGCCAGCGGCGCGTATTCTAGCCTTGAGCTGGTTGATGGCGTTGGTCAGGTCAACGGCCGTCGGGCGGCTTTCCTTGAGATAGTCGAGGGCTGTGTCGATGTAGGATACAATGTCTTGTGTTGAGCCATCGGGGGCAGAACCGTTGTGTAGCTCGACAGCGAGACCCAAGCTGGCGACAATGGCAATGGCCGGGGCGCCGCGCGTGCGCATGCTCGCGATGCTGTCAAAAGCCTCTTGGCGGGTTGCGACATTGTCGTAGTGGAATTCATGCGGTAGACGGAGCTGGTCAAGAACCTGGAGCTGACCCCGGGTGTACTTGACGGCCTGCAAGGTCGACATGATTACAGCAGTTATCTCTGGAAAAAAGGAAGTTCAGATAAGCTGCTGCAATGATAAAGGATGATGTCGACAAGTATTTAGACCTGCCCCTCCATGTTGATGGCGAATTCTGCCGCGACCCCGCTAAAATTCACGTTGATGGCGTCAGGCTAGCGAGTGGTTCCCTTTAAAAAGGTCCCGCCGGCGCTCACCGCCCTGTGGCTAGCGCCTCACAAAGAACTGTGGCGCGGCTGTCAGGGGCCTCGCAGTCGCAGGGGAGCTTCGTGCTGGTCCCGGCGGCGTCACACAAAGCACAGCTCGTCGCGACAGATACCCTCACTGCATACCCCGTACCAACGCTTTCTTTCCAACACTGCTCGCAAAATACCAATGGCAAGTGCTTTGCCATGGAGCAGCAAGCTTCAACGTCAAAAGTTACTGGTAAGTATCTGACTCCCCAGCAGTCCAGTTGTCGCTCGCCGCCGGCTGCTGCCTGCCCGCCCCTCTGACCACCTCTCACCGTCGGTCTAGTCGAGTACTTTGACCCTCATAATGTCTACGAGCTCCTGAAGCCCGGCCTGATTCCCCGATTACCGTTGCACAATCTTCACTGGCAATCGCATTCGGGGCCGCTGCGTTCGATTGATACCCTGCATATTGAGCTCGTGGACGGCGGCAAGCTGCACCAAGACGAGAAGCCCGCCCCGCCCAAGCAGCCTGCTGCATCCGACGCGAAGGACGATGGTTTCCAGACGCAAGCCGTAGGTGGCCAGACCGAAGCCACTGAAGCCACCGAGATCAAGTCTGCCGCAGTCAAGGGCGCAGCAAGTCGACGCCACCAGATTCCTGGTTTGCGCCGCACGCCCTACCTCAAAGTCCTCCTGGTTCGATGCGACGATAACGACTCCTACAAAAGTACGGTTCGCTCCGAGGTTCGCGAATGGGTTAAACTACACACCCCGCCGACGGCCTCTTCGAAAAAGGCCAGCAATCAAGAGAAACATGATGCGTATGAGTGGCTCATCCTGCATGTTGTTATCCCCAACACGGCAGCATCCACGCAACCGCGCAGCACTAGCAAGACAGAAGGCAGCACAGATAAGAGCACAACATCGCGATGGAGGCCAGGCTCGACGCCTCTTCTAGAAAAGTTTCGCTCCGATTTCAACAGCTCCAGTAAGGGTGCACCCGATAGGATTGCGCAGATTCGCATCGGCATCAATGATGTTCCCTACGATATGCTACCGCGAGTTGTCCCTGCCGTACCGTCAGGGTACAATGAAACCGAGCAGGATGCTGAGAGAGCGTGGAACGAATTAGTTACCAAGCTTAAGAATCTGATTCTAAGCTCGTTTGACAAACGCGTGACACAATACGAAGAAGACATCAAGGAGAAGGACACGCAACGCACGCTGCCGGGCTGGAACTTTTGCACCTTCTTCATTCTTAAAGAGGGATTAGCACTCGGTTTCGAAAATGTTGGTCTGGTTGAAGATGCGCTTGTTGGCTATGACGAGCTCAATATTGGTCTCGACTTGGTTCTTGCTGAACAAGCCGAGATCGGTGAGCCTGAGAGTCATGGCGGCGCGATGCTGCCATTTAGCGACGACCTCAGAAACATTGCCCGAAAAGCACTAGCTCAGGCTTCGGGCTCCTCGAATGACGAAGAGGCTGTCGACATGCAATCTGCCAACAAATCAGCAGTCGATGTGGATGATATTCCCATCAGCCCTGCGAAAAAGGCATACCGCGACATGATCCTGGCCAACAAGGTTTCCATATTTGACTTTAGATGTTATATTTTCTCTCGTCAAATTGCACTGCTGTTGCGTCAGGCCAACACATCCGTTACCAGAGAGCAATTGCTTTCTCGGCTCAAGGAACAACAAGAGTCTATTCTTCACGGCGTAGCGCCACTTGCGAAAGCTACTCCCCACAAGGAGGACGACACTGAAAATCTAACTATACTCGCACAAGTCTGTCGAAGAACACTTGAATTTATTCCGTCTCTATCAAATGTCATGCGGCACGACATCATCACATCCTTATCAGCGGACTCCCCAGAGAGCAAGGAACAATTCAGTGTCGAGGCGTACCAAGTCATTGACAACTTGGTTTCGTCCTTTGCCTTTTCCGTGACACAGCAAATCCTGGCTCAAACGGCCACCAAGGCACTGCCTATTCCGCCATCATCAATGCCGCCCACGGATGGGGCTGAGCAAAAAGCTTCCATACCAGAGCCCAAGACGATGATGCATCCAGCCAGGAACTCTTCACTCAATGAAAGATCGCCGAGAGCCCCCTCTAGCCCAGGATTCCCAGGCCCTGGTCGTGCATCCGTGGCACCAGCCGGCGACGGCCAAAGTAGCCAATTTCTCAAAGTCGGCATCGAGGAGCTCGCCGCTGGTCGCGCAGAGCTGTATATGATGTCACGAAGCATTTTACAGAGATTGGGTAAAATCCGAGGCTGGAGTGCGGGGTGGGATGAAGCGCCTATTGTGCACGACTCTGGCATTGAGGTTCTGGATGAAATTGACCTCGATGACGATAATAACGATAGCAATGATAACGATTCAACGCATAACGAAAAGAAGCCAACTGCCGAGACGACACCTACCAGCGCTGGGATTCGCATCCAGCTGCTGATATCTGCAATGGATAATTCCCAAGACTTTTATCGTCTTTATGAAATCATGACTGATAAGGCTCTTCGTCACTACACAGTGGCTGACCAGCATAGCGCCGTACAGACCGCAATTGCAGACTTGGCCGTCTTGAAGTTTTCCCTACAGGAGTACGCTGCGGCCAAGTCTTACTTTGACAAGGCACTCCAGTTTTTTGGCGAGTCAGGATGGAGCATGATTGAGCTCTCGATGCTGGTCATGTATCTTCAATGTCTGAGCGAGCGCAACGCCAACCTCGAATATGTGAGGGCTGCCCTGAAACTGCTGACAATGTCGAGTGCTGCCGAACTGTCCCGCATTCAGGATTCATCGGCGCGCCAGTTGCGACCCAGGCAGGAATCAGAGGACTCGCCCATCAAGGGCATTGTGGCCAAACTGTGCGACTTGGCATCTTCTCTCCGCAGCGATGTTCGGTCACCATTGTCCCTTTTCTTTACAAATATAGACATCTTAGGAACGCCAAACTACGAGGAAGGCCGTGACGGGTGCGCCGTTTCCATTGGCATATGGAGCCTACTGCCTGACGACATTACTCTGGACAAGGTTCAACTGAAGGTGTCTGGCGTAGACGAGGGTCCCGTCAAGGACCTGACCTTTGCGAATCAGGGTGTTGTCGTTCTGAAACCGGGCAAAAACAAGCTCTCAGTGTACACCAATGTAAGTGCATCCCTTTCAGTTCTTTGCCTGTTGCACATTGCTAACCCATGCAGTCTGTTATTGCCGGCAAATACAAAGTCAATCACTTTGGCCTCCATGCTAGCCGCATCTTCCTCCACTACGACGCAGACGTCAACACGTCCCAGCCGCCTGCCTCGGCCATATTCAAACAGCCGGAGCTCACCCTCTACCAGCACGCCGAGGCCCTCGACGTCGACCTCCAGGCCGCCAAGCATACGTCCCTGGACAAGAATAACAGCCTCGACCTCTCCATCAGCACGGGGTGGAACGCACTCAAGCACTGCGAAGTCCGCATCAAGCCCAGCTCCGGCGGCCTGCGCCTGCTCACGACCGAGGCCATCGTCGTCGACTCGTCTCTCGAGCTAGCCAAGCCGCCCGAGTCGGGCCTCTTCCTCTTCAACGCCATGGCGCCCGAGACGTCCGTCACTATGCGCTTCCCATTTTCCACAGAGCTCGACCTCGACGATGTCTTTGCCAAGGTCGAAGTCACCTACGTCACCGACGCCGACGAGTCCTACCACCTCGCCAAGACGTTCAGCGTCCCCGTGGCCCTCGCCGTCGGTGTCAACGTCCAGGACGTTTTCAAGCACAATGCCCTCTTCTCGCGGTTCAACGTCACCACCGCCACGAGTGGGCCGCTGCGGCTCTACAAGAGTGAGCTCCTAGACTCGGAACTCTTCTCCGCCACGTCGGGCATGGCGGCGGCGGCGGCGGCTGCGCCACCCGTCACCGTATTCCCCAAGCAGTCTGCCAGCATCCTCTACCGCGTCCGCCGCAACAACGACTCCCGCGTTGCCACCAGCGCCGCCAAGACCATGTACCTCAAGCTGCACTACACGCAGCTGCAGACCGAAGTCGCCAACCTCATCCGTGCGTCCGTTTCTGAGGCGCTCCGCGCCGCCTCGCTTGCCCCCTACGTTCGCGCCGTCGTCGCCTCTCTTGCCAAGGACCTCAAGCGCAGCCTACAGCCGCGCGACCTCGAGCGCGCTGCGCTCCTCGGCGCGGTGTCGACGTCGTTCCTCCACGGCATTCCCTGGGAGAAGCGCCTTCACGGGCTCGCCCCCGGCCCCACAGTCCACCGCCTCGCCGCGTGCCTGCAGCAGTGGCAAGCAGAACACAGGCGCCTCGCCCTCGCCGCCGCCTCGGCCGCACCGTCCTCCTCGATCCTCATCCCCGTCGAGGTCCCCTCCCTCACCATTGTCCACACCGCCGACATTCGTCTCCGACGGCCCCTGCCCGCCACCATCAACGACGCAGCCAGCGGCAGCGCCGCCACGCCCACCGTCTTCCTCAACCAGGTCCTCCACGCAACCCTGCACCTCAAGTGGACGCGCATTTGGGACACGGAGAGCCCGCGCGCCGAGGACCTCGAGTTTAGCTACGACGTCTCCGCGAGCGCCGAGTCCTGGCTCATCGGCGGACGCCGCAAGGGCCATTTTGTCATTCCCGGATGCACCGACGCCGACGACAACGCCGTGTCGTCGTCGACGCCCGCGACTGAGGCTGAGATTCCCCTGATTCTGATCCCGCAAAAGGAAGGCTGGCTGCCCTATCCGAGCGTCGACATTCGCGAGATCAATACCGACCCGCCGTACCGGGGCGGGGTCGAAAGCGCGGGGCATGCGGCCCCGGGCCACAACATCGAAGTCGATTGGAAAAATCTGGGCGAGACGGTGCGTGTTGTTAGTGATAAACAGGCGCTCACGGTCAGCCTGGACGCAAGTGGCCCTGCAGGCGGACCCTTGGTCTTCGAGAGTGAAAGTCGGCCCATGATCAAAGGCATACGGATAGTGGCCTAGAAAAAACAAAACAACGCATAGGCCCCAATTCACAATGCGCTATGCGGGCATGCCTTTGAATTTGAATAGTGCCCCAATCTATTAAAAATTTTCATATTACAAACAGTCAAACGCATAGAAGACCCTGCTACAAAAACTTTGCGGCCTAAAACACTGCCTGTTTTGACCAATGCCGGATAACGGAGGTTGCCCCCCTAGTTATGAATACCTCATCTCAGAATAGAAGAACATGTTGCTGCTAATCAGGGTATGCTTTTGTAATTGCGCAGGATTATTGGAGCTCGATGAAGGATGTCTCCTACTTGGCTGCGGCTTGATCGTGTGTACTGAGTTGAACACGAGGACTAGCCCTGAGTGGTTCTTCGTTGTCTTCGAAAATTTGAGGCGAGGTGGGTGTAAAGTTGCGAAGACGTTTGGCCGACCTTTCCATGCTAGCGCGACGTGAAGGACTTTCGCTGGCGGGATTGGCCTTCAGGGCAATGCCAGCGGATTTGAGTAGCTGCTGCGAGACTTTACGAACGCTGACAGGCTCTCCACTGATAGAAATGGTAGCCGAGACTGTTGGAGGTGTAGCGAGTTGCTTCGCCTTGTTTTCCTTTCTCGACTTGACTTCCATTGCTGGGGTTGGAATAAGCTGTGGCGAGAGGGTCGTCGACTGGCTCAGAAAAGAGTTGCTCGTAGAATCACCTGTAGAAACCGGTGTATTGTTTGGAAGAATAGAAAAGTGTATAGCTATTCTTGTTAGCCAAACTCGGAAAAGTTTCGAAAGTACATGCCTTCCATTTCCTTTATATTAAGATCACAGGTTGTTGGAGTGTTGGTTGGAACTTTCATGTGTGTGTCCCCTTCGCTATTGGTCTTAGCTGCAAAAATGTCGTGCCGCTTTTCAGGCATAGGGGGAGTCTGGGTAGAGTCGACATAGTCGGGCATGCTCGTGTCAGTGCTTGACTTGCGGTTGGCCCGACTTGCAGAAGGCGGATTCATAGTCGCGATTGTGTCATGGTTGAGACCCATACCAATACCGCTGAGCCATTCGAAATACGCATTGGCTTCGACAAAGGGATCGGAATTTCCCATGCTGGTAGAAGATAGGGTATCCATATACGAGAAGGTGGCCGGTTTAGGTTCTTCTCTATACTTTGCCGCTTGGAGCATACCCGTGCCAGAGATGGCCTCTGTCAACGGCACATTTGCATGCACAGCGCTGTTTCGTGGGCGAGGCGAGTGTGCATGCGATCTGCCACCGTCTGACTGTTTGGTAGGAAGCGATGACGATGCAGTAAAGGGCATAGCGCGCCACATTGCGCTGTTTGGCCACGCAATCGCGGAACTTTCAAGTATCTCTACTGTAGTATTAGAATTAGTTGGCATTAAGGAAAACGAGTCGTACCGAGTGGTGCATGCTGGAAAGAGAATGCTACAATATTTTTGAGTCTTTCGAAAGGCACAGAGAGGGACTCCCGCGGGTAGCTTTCGCTGATGACGACTTTGATGCGACCGAGATCGTCAGCTGGACTCCAGTAGCTTTGATTGAGGAGCTCTCGTTGAAAATCGGGGAAGCTGAGCGGTTCGAGTTCACCGGTATCAGAGAATTCTATCGTTATCAGCATGGCGCAACATCTGTGAGAAAAAAGCGTACCAAACGAGTTTTTCAAGACATTTGGCCATGGCCCTGCTCGATTCATCGAAGCTGACCTACGAATAGTGTCAATATGAATACAGTGGCTGGTTACTCGAGGGAGATAACTTACGACACAAACCTTCCGTCTACAAATAGGCGGACCTCAAAGACAACTCGATCGGCGAACTTGCCGTATGATCGGGTGGACTGGCTTATCGGTGGTGTCGACCAAGAGTGTATCGACAGTTTGTAGGGAGCACCAGGGGGTAAGCTGGGAACGAAACAACAGACAGTTGGTAGTCCAAGGGAGCCATGAATGTGTGAAAGCTCTAGACAATTGTTAGCCAAGTAGAGATTCGATGAGCCGACGTGTTACCATTGTCGTGAACCACATGGCAGGCTACTTTAAATTCCTTTAGCGGGACTTTGCCATCGCGTGGGAACAGAAGTATATCCCAATCTTCGTAGCGCATGTTGAAAGTGTTTCCCAAAGATGATGCTCAAGCCAGAGATATAGCCGAAGGCGATGTCGAGAGTTTCGAGGAACTTCTGTGAATATTGTACGGATGAAGACTCTTCAAATCGCCCGAGCTGGCGCCAACATCAGGCCAGACTGCATGTAAACACCAATATTAAGTCAGCCACCTGAAATAGCAGGATGAGAACTGACAGACCATCAGCTGGAATGTCACGGCAACCGATGGCGCAGATTGGGAAGCGAGAACTAATTGCAGCAGGAGTGGACGCACCGAATGGAGAGTGCGGCGGACCGCCACTGCCAAACAAACGGGTGCTTCAAGCAGACAACTTTAGCAAAATGATGGCATGTTGAGCAGAAGGAAAGGAATCCTCGATGCCAATTTCCTCTGTAAGAGCATGGCTATAAGGAGGAAGATTTGTTGTCGTTGTCTGGTGAAGAATGCTTGCACCGGGGTTGGCGGTCCAAACGCACTGCCAGCTGCCAGAAAGTTGGCAGGGTGTTAGCCATGTTCTTTAAACAAGATGCTCCTGCACCATCTAGAATAGCAAATTATTGAAGCTTTGACATACTTTTCTGCGTCGATTACCATGGAACGCCACGGCACAGCGGGTATTTTCTAAGGACTTCCACTACTAATGGGACAAATGTAGACTCGTGTTATACAGCCATACCCGTAGTATGCTAGTTCAACAACTCTACGCCTCGTGGCGCTCCGTCGGGACCAAGAAGTCGAACGACAAAGAAACTCAACCAACTGTCCTTCCTCCCGACTGGTACCATGCCTATTTATGTACAAAAGAAATTTCAATTCAGTCTTTGTTGTGATGTTCAAGGCTCCTCGTCTCCCTCCATGCGTGCCTAGAAAGAAGGTCAGCGGCGTCCGGAGAGGCCGTAGCAATTATTTGGGAACCTACTCTCACGGCACCAGGCCCACCAAGCTCCTTCTCCAGACCACCCTCAAATTCACGGGGGAACGAAGGCTTGTCAGGGTAGTTGAGATAAACGAGTCCACAAACACCGAGAAAAGTAGCGACAAAGGTGCTGATCATGATGAGGCCGGGGCCGGTTGTGGTCCAGGTGTAATCCCAAGGAGAGAAGATGCCGAGCACATCGTTATCTTCGTGGACAGGCTCACCAAAGTTTCGGCGCTCCTGAGGATCCCACCATTGAGCATAAGGATCGCGGTGCTGTCGCTTGACGCGGGGAGGGTTGATGTAGCCGCCATTCTGTACAACGTTAACGAGACTGCACCAGTTATCGCAGAGTCAATTCAACTGACCATGCCGGGGTCTTCGGCCTCGGTCATCGTGTGGGGGTCTGGGTATTTCTCATCGAGAATCTTCTTGTCGGCGTAGTGTGTCGGCAGGTAAGCTCTGCGCTGGACGATGGGTGCGCGGCGCGCAGCGGCGAGGCTGCTGCGCAGGGCCGAGGAGCGCACAATTCGTTGGGGAAGCATCTGCAGCCGGGCCTCAAAGTTAATTATCAGTGCACAATTCGGTCAAGGATAATGGTCTAGCGACGCACCTTGAGCGAATCGAATGCGTTGCGGCGACCAATTAGCTCTGGAATCGATAATTTGTCAGGGAAGCTGTCGAACGTAGGTCGGTTTGGTGTTGAGGTTCTGTGTAAGAATTGGTGCCTGAGGCAGACATGACAAAGTCGCGCGACACCGCTGGCTAACCAGGTTGGGACTTGCTTTACCTACAGCAAAGAATGGCAATGCCGGAGCAGTACTCAAAAAAGCAGATATCAAAGTGTCTCGACGGCATCAAATATCAGTGATGAACCCTGTTCAGTTTTTACTATTCTTCGTCTTTCTTCATTGGGCGCACCTTTAAATATGGCAGCTGTTTGCCCCCAAGCTACGGATATGCTGCCATTGAAAGCCCCACCAACACTTCCTGGTTGCTGCCTATCTACCTTGCCTTTTAGGGGGGTTGCCACTGGAATACGCTCGTATCCAACTTGGTGCAGCGCGTTCTGGCAAGCATTCAACCCATCATCATCACGCCAAAAAGTTTTACCCGCGTCATCGCCGACCAGCAGAATTGAGGTTCTACGCCGCCTATGGAACGCAAATCATGGGCAGACTTTGTGCAGGATCTTGGAGATACACTACGCATCTGTAGATTTTAAAGTTCTGCAATAAATGCCATCCGCGCGGAACTCAACGCCTCCCACTCTGCCTGGCCCCGTGTCGTGAGCATGGCCGACACCGCGTCGCCACGCAAGCCTGAGCCCCGTGAGGACCCCCCCACCCTCAAATCAGAGCAGAACGGCGCTCCTGAACCGCAGTCAGGCGAACGACTGTCAAACGGTGATTCTGTCGTCGTTCAAACAAATGGACACCATCCCGAGAACGCGGCCCTGGCCCCAAACGGACACGATGCCGAAAATCACGACCGCGACGACTCCGAACGCCCGGCCAAGCGACAGAGAACTCGAGATACGACGCCGACATCCGGTGCACGAAAGTCAAAACCGATATCTCCACCTTGGAAGCAGGCCGCTGCCGATGGACCTGCGTCCTTCACGGAGAACGGCCGTCGCAAGTCCGGGCGCATCAATCTGCTTCCCATGGACCTGCAACCACCAGCTAAAAGACGCACAACTAGAGGCTCTCTTGGTGGACAGACGAAGACGCCCAAAAAGGGTGAACGATCAGCGTCATCACGTTCATCGCGAACAGCAGCAGCAACTCCTGTTCCGCGCCAGGCTCGGAAATCGTCAACCTCACAGCCTGCTCCAAACTCCTCATCAAAAGCATCAGCCAAGAAATCAGCTGCAACGCCAAAATCCGCGACACGGGCTCGAAGGCGCTCGCCATCACCTCCAGTTTACACACGTCACTCCACACGACCGACCCGATCATCACGACAAACCGACACCGATATTAACGATGGAATCGACTTGAAACGATCGCCCCGAAGCGTTTTTCGTGCTCTTGGCTCCGGAGAAATACCATTAGTCCACCCTGGCCAAGTACCAAAACGACCCAAGCTTGGCGCCAGCTTTGAGGATTTTTGGGCGCGTGCTGCTGGTCTTCCAGTTGAGGAAGGTGGCTTACAAGCCTCAGAAGATGGTCCATACTATACAGACGAACTGGCTCTGAGAGATGCCAAGATAGTTATGAGAATCGAAAATGAAACAAAACCCGGTGGATTACTTGCGCCTGGCCGCTGCTCATTGTTTGCGCCAGAAGGAGACGACGATGTTCCCAAGCAGTGGGCCCGTCAAGATCACCTAGTAAAGGCCGTCGCAAATTTCCGGAAGTTGCTTGTGGCAGAACAGCAACGGCATAGGTTTGTCGCCAAAAAGCTTGCAGAAGCCTGCCGCGATGAATGGATACGACGACAGCCCAAGTCAGCAGAGCAATTGGAGGCGGAAGCCCGAGAATTATGCCTAGCTCGATACAAGCAAGTCTTGAAAGCTATGACCGGTACCTGGGAGAATGTGCGCGCCTACGTTAACAAACAGCGCCTCGAGGAATGGGAAGTCGAAGAACAGAAGCGAGTCAAAGCTGCTTTGAACGAAGCAGTAAATCTCTCAGAGCAAAAGCTTCAAGCTCGGCGAGCTGGTCTTGACTCGGAGCCGCTGTCTGACGATGACGGTTTTGACGATCTCAGCGATGATATGAGCGACGAAATCAGTGCACTGGAGCAAGGCGACTCTGATCTAGCATCCGACGAAGGCAGCGAAAACGACTCTGACGAAGATAGCGATGTCATGTCATCTTCGGAAGACGAGGACGGCGAGGATGTCAAGGATGCTGCGGACGAGGGATTGACGCAAGAGCAATTGCGCTTGAAATACGCCAACATTCCCGACTTAGACTCGGGTAGCAACGAAGATGCCACAGACGCGCCTACTGATGCACCCACCGACGCTGCGACGACACAACTTGGTGCGGAAACAACTGATGCCGGTGCCGAGACGACTGACGAATCGATTGATATGGATGATGACCTGGGATCCAGTGACATGGGCGAAGCTGCTGGCAGTGACAAGTCGGAGGAAGAAGTATCTGAAGATGATGTTGGGGGCATGCTGGGACTTTTGTTCGACAAATCGGAGCTTAAGAAGTTTGAGCAAGAAGCCGAAAGCGAAGCGCCTACAGCTGCAGATGACGATTACCAACCAGCTTTGACAGTCGACGTTGAGCAGCAACAGTCTGACTTGAGCGATGCTTTCGAGGATGACGACGAAGTCACTCTGATACAACACCCGGATGCCTTCGAGAAAGTCGAAGACCAGCCAGCCGAAAACCAGCCAATCGAAGAGCCGCCAGTTGAAAAGAGCGAGGCTGAAGGCTCGGCGAACGGCGAACACAACGATGAAGAAGACTTGCCTACGAGCCCGGTGGAAGCTGATGCGATGGAATTGGACGAAGAGCCGGCGGAATCAGAGGCTGTACCAGTGGCAGCACAACCAGAGGAGGATGTTGAAACAATGGTGAATGTAGGTGGAGAGGAAGAGATTGAGCAGAATTTCACGAGCCCCGAGACAGATGAGATCTCAAACCCGCGAACCTTGCAGCCCAGCCAGTCGCCAGCCACGACCAATACCAAGGCTTCCGAAGTGGAACCGCTTTCGGCGCTTGTGCCAATCAAGAGCACAGTCGATGAGACCAGATCGGAGTCTCCCAGCAAACAATCGACAAACAAGACCGAGGTACCATTCCTGTTGCGAGGTACCCTGCGTGAGTACCAGCGGGATGGGTTGGACTGGCTTGCAGGACTGTATGCCAACCACACGAATGGTATCCTGGCAGATGAAATGGGTCTAGGCAAGACGATTCAGACAATTGCTCTTCTGGCTCACCTGGCCGGTCAACATGAAGTTTGGGGACCGCATCTGGTTATTGTTCCAACTAGTGTCATGCTCAACTGGGAGATGGAATTCAAAAAGTGGTGCCCTGGATTCAAGATTCTCGCCTACTACGGTACCCAAGACGAAAGAAAGAGAAAGCGACAAGGATGGAATAACGATGATGTGTGGAACGTGTGCATCACTTCGTACCAACTGGTGCTCCAGGACCAGCAAGTGTTTAAACGTCGGCGATGGCATTACATGATTCTGGACGAAGCGCACAACATCAAGAACTTCAAGTCACAGCGATGGCAGACTTTGCTCGGCTTCAATACCCGAGCTCGATTGTTGCTCACTGGCACGCCGCTCCAAAACAACCTAACGGAACTTTGGTCACTACTCTTCTTCCTCATGCCTGCGCAAAATGGCGAGGGCGGGTTTGCGGACCTTCAAGAGTTCCACGAGTGGTTTCACAAGCCTGAGTCTCAGATCCTGGAGAGTGGGCGCGAGCAGATGGACGAGGAAGCCAAGGCCATCATCTCCAAGCTCCACAAAGTTCTACGGCCCTATCTGCTGCGGCGGTTGAAAGCCGATGTGGAGAAGCAGATGCCAGCCAAGTATGAGCATGTTGAATTCTGTCGACTTTCGAAGCGTCAACGTGAATTATATGACGGCTTCCTTTCCCGATCCGATACGAAAGAAACGCTGTCGTCTGGCAACTACCTGTCCATTATCAACTGCCTGATGCAACTGCGCAAAGTGTGCAATCATCCGGATCTATTTATCGACCGGCCGATTATGACGTCGTTTCGCCAAAGAAGCTCAGTACCGGCAGAATATCAAGTGACAGAGCAGCGTGTGCAGCGAATTCTACTAAAAGACAATCCCATGCGTAAAGTCGACCTTGGTTTCCTCAACCTAGTGCCGACGAAGCATGAGTCGCAGTCGAGTGCTGCCTGTGATCGTGTTGCTCAGCTCAGCTCGTACCGCATCATGATTGATATGAAAGAAGCGCAGCATGTCCGGGCACAGCTTGCATATTCGGACTTGGATCCTTTGACGGTGGCTTCCACCGTGGGCTATCTAGAGAGCGCTTCGCGCTGGGGCAGATTCGAGGAACTGCAGCATTCAGTTTATGTCAATGCGCTTCGGCGCCAGCAGAAACCCATATATGGATCCAACTTGGTACAGATGCTGACGATGGATGCGCATAAACGACCTTGCCGACCTCGCCCAAAGCTATCTAGATTCATCATGCGCTGGTTCGAGGATGAATCGTCGCATATCAATGCACTTACGCCTAGCCTGGACGAGCGCGCAGACGAGTACAAGCTACTGATTGAAAAGTTTACATGCGTGACGCCAGCAGTGGTGACGAGAGACTTGAACGAGGTCTTGCTAGGTCGCAAGGCTGCCGTGCGCTTTACTGACGAGGACTTGAAGCTGTCTGCACCAGTGCGTTGGGCACCATTTTTGCCAAAGCAGACGCCGACGGACCCGTGGCACGAGGCAAGAATGCGGCACACGATCCAATTCCCAGACAAGCGGCTACTCCAGTATGATTGCGGAAAGTTGCAAGCTCTCGACAAGCTCCTGCGCAAGCTGCAGTCTGGAGGCCACCGTGCGCTCATCTTTACCCAAATGACAAAGGTACTGGATATTCTAGAGCAGTTTCTGAACATCCACGGACATAAATACCTGCGACTGGATGGTGCGACCAAGGTTGAGCAACGCCAGATTCTGACTGATCGATTCAACCGCGACCCTCGCATCTTGTGCTTTATTCTATCAACACGATCTGGTGGACTGGGCATCAACCTGACTGGTGCGGACACGGTCATCTTCTACGACCAGGATTGGAACCCAGCCATGGACAAGCAGTGCCAGGATCGATGCCATCGCATTGGCCAGACGCGAGACGTGCACATCTACCGACTGGTCAGCGAGCACACGATTGAGGCCAATATTCTGCGCAAGGCGTCGCAGAAGCAGATGCTCGACGATGTTGTCATCCAAGAGGGAGAGTTTACTACGGACTACTTTAATAAACTGTCCATCAAGGATGTATTGGCGGACAAGGTCGACAACACAAGCGAAGGGGTGTCTGCGGCGGATGCTGCCTTGGATCGTGTACTGGGCGGACCGGACAGCAGCCGTGATCAGCGGACCGTGGGCAGAGCACTGGAGCAGGCCGAAGACCGAGAAGATGTGGCGGCGGCTCGTGTAGCCGAAAGGGAAATCCACGACGACGATGCCGATTTTACGGAAAAGGCGAGCGGCCCAGCGTCGGGAGCCTCGACGGTACGGCAAGGAACGCCGCTGGACAAGACGGACGTGGAGTTTGGCGAGGACGGGCAAGTGGTGGAGGTGGAGCTCAATGCGTACGGGGAGCGGATAGGGACGATTGACGAGTTTATGCTGGCGTTTATGCGGGAAGCACTGCGGTACACCAAGCTTGATCTGCCAAGGGATAAGAAGAAGGCGAAGAAGAAGGGTAAGGATACGCGAAAGCGGTGATGTTGGGTCCCCCCCCCCCCTTTTTTATTTTTGGGTATGCTACCCGGGCGTTTTCAAAGAGGAGGGCTGTATTATTAAATAGTGACGCCACTGCAAAGGGAAATGTTTTCCTCGATGATTTTGTACACTTGGTTCATTGCATGGCGTCTAGGGCGTGCATGGTGTTGCTGCTCTATTGGATTGAATGGGGAGTTGACGAGAAGAAGAGAAAAGCTGAAACGTTGGAAACTGGAACTGTAATGAATAAAGAAGAAATAGGTGAACATAATAATATTGACAAGATAATATCAGGTACAAGTGAGGTCATTGGTAGTACTGGTACATATAATGATGGGCTTGGGCAGGAGGACAAGAAGGTGAGGGAGGGAGGTTGAAATCAGTGCCTGATATAGCCTGGCTGGCTGCCTGACCAGGCCATTGTGACGCCACGGATTGAACTGACTCTACCGGCTGGCTCGACTACAGACTGTTTTGATACGTCAAAATCTGCAGAAAAAGAGCTAAAAATACTAGTTACTAGGCAAATAGATGAAATAGATGAAATAGATGGAAAGCGAAGAATGGTCTTTCTGCGCGGGGTTTCCTTGTAAAATAGCCCTGGCATGCCTAGAACGTGTTTGGCCGGCCGCAAAGTTCCACCGCTCTTCTAGTCCTTCTAGCTAAGTCCATCGTCAAACACCCGCGCGGGCCTTGTCTCTTGTCTCTCCCTCCCTCTCCCTCTCCCCATACAGCCTGGTCTACGGCGTCCATTCCTTTTCTTACTTATCCAGCATTATTCTTCTTTTCTTTGGGTGGGCAGACCGGCTTCATTTTTTTTAATTCAGTTCGCTGCACACTGGTGGCAGCATCCTCTCGCCACCATACATACTTCGTACCCCTGCCAGGCGCAAAGAAAGGGTTAAACGCGCCCACCACGGCCTCGTCCCGCGTATCCGATCCGCAACCTCAATTCTCCATCCACAACGGCGGCGACGTGTTTTCTTTGGATCCGACGCTGCCCGAGTACACCTGCGCCGTGAATCGACTGCACCGCGATGCAGGCGGCCGCCAAAGGCACGCCCGACTACCAGGGCCGTAGGACCAAGGTACGTCACTTGCGCTCACCCCTGTGACTGCTTTGCCCTCTTTTCGTTTGTTTGGCGGTGCTGCATGCGCCCCAGACAGGCCAATTCTATCCGTCTGTCAATACAAATCGCGTCGATGATGCTGACGTTCTACTCTTGTTTGTCTTTTCTAGCTGGCGAATTCCTACCAGGAGCTGCTCAAGTCAGTACTCGCTCTCTCGCGACGCCGCCTCGACCGCGCCCGCTAACCAGCCTCCAGCGAATTCTCAAACAGCGATCTCAAGTCGGTCGGAAACTATACTCTCGGCCGCTTGATTGGAAAAGGCTCTTTCGGCAAGGTCTACCTAGCCACCCACAAGCTCACCAATGGCTCCAAGGTGCGCTGCTCTCCCTTTGCGCCGCCTACCCCTGTCGCCCTTGCTCATGTCCATACAGGTTGTTCTCAAGTCAGCCAACAAGAGCGACTCGAACCTCGCCCGCGAAATCCACCACCACCGACAGTTTGTCCATCCTCATATTGCCCGCCTCTACGAAGTCATAGTCACAGAGAACCTGGTATGGCTTGTTCTGGAATACTGCTCTGGTAAGCTGTGCCACGCGACAACCGTCTGATCCACATGTTAATGTACTACAGGCGACGAGCTGTACAACTATCTCCTCGACCACGGCCCGCTCGCCATCGACAAGGTACAAAAGATTTTTGCCCAGCTCGTCGGCGCCGTCAGTTACGTCCACCTGCAGTCTTGCGTGCACCGCGATCTCAAGCTCGAGAACATACTCTTTGATAGGCACGAGAATGTCAAGTTGGTAGATTTTGGCTTCACGCGAGAATACGAGGGCAGGGTGAACCACCTTCAGACCTTTTGCGGAACGATATGCTACTCGGCACCCGAAATGCTCAAGGGCGAGAAGTATGCTGGTGAAAAGGTCGACGTCTGGAGTTTGGGCATCATTCTCTACTCGCTGCTCTGTGGCGAGCTGCCATTCGACGACGACGACGACAATATCACGCGATCACGGATTCTGGGCCAGGAACCAAAGTATCCGGACCACTTGTCGCCCGACGCCGTGGCGCTGATCAAATCGCTCCTTTCAAAACGACCGATTTTGCGACCCAGCTTGCCAGAGATATTGGCTCACCCATTTCTAGCCGACCATGCCCCAGCTCAGCAAGCTATCCTCGAAATCATGCCACAGCCTCCATTTACCTCGCCTCTAGAAAAGGACTGTCTGCAACGCATGAGGAGCGCCGGCGTGGACATTGACGCGGTGATTGAGAGCGTCCTGTCGCAGCGATGCGATGCGCTGACTGGATGGTGGATATTGTTGCTGGAAAAAGAGGAGCGCAAAATGAAGCGACGCGAAATCAAACGTCGAGAAAAGGAGACTGAGCGAAGTCTGCGCCGTCTGTCGGCCGCATCCAGCCGGCTTGAGCGCCTAGCCCCGACTCTACAGGATGTTGACGAGGATTCTGGTCTCACTTCGCAGTTTATCCGACTCGGAGACCAACATTCGCAACGACGCGGGCGCAGCGACAGACGAAGCGCAGGATACTACGATATTACGATAACAGACCTCCCGGAGCTTACTGAAGTGGCTCGGGAGAATGGCTCGGCGAGCGGAGGCGAGTCTGCGCGACCAGCCGATAATCAGTCTATCCGGTCCGTGTCAACTTCTCATTATCGACCTATACCGCCGCCCAAGGAAGGCGTGATCCGTAGTGCAAGGTCACGCGGATCAACACTGCATCTCATCACAACAGCTGACTCCCTCAACAGCAGAGCCCAGCCGAACCCTGGGGAAATGAGCAACGGCAAGGCCAACGGCATGTCCAAGTGGAAGAAGAAGCCCGGCATCATGGCCCATTGGAAGCACTGGACGCACTGGTTCAAGGAGAATGCCAAGGTGCGGCGCAAGGGCCATGAACGTCACGCGAGTAGGAGCACGCCTGACCTTCACAACAAGGAACGAAAGAACACGGAAAAGGATGTAAGCCCTCGTCCGCAGACGAGCAAGTATCCAAACTCGACGAGCGGCGCGGGCTCCCACGGCACGGCGCCGCTGCCCAAGGGCGTGGTGGCCAACGGGCACTATGGCAAGGCAGCTTCGCCAAGTCGCCGGGTGCTGTCTAGGAGCAGCACGACGAGTAGCCTAACGGCGTCGCAGCCGCATCGACCGCGGGTTTCGAGCAGCAACTCACATTTGTACAAGCGACAATCTATTTCACCGGCGCCCATGACGCCTCGGTCGACGGTGCGCCGGTCATCTGCTGGCCTGCGAGGCCGTAAATCGACGTCTTCGTCGGTCTCGTCGGTTCGCTCCCTGCACCACCACCATCACACACACTCCAAGGCTTCTTCGACTAGTTCCACCAGATCCGTGTCAGGATCCAAGACGCCGCTCGGCCGGACGCACTCACCGCACCACTCGGTCAAGGTGCTCCCCGCCACGCCAACGTCGCACGCATTCCCCTCCAACATTCGTCTTGTCCGCGGCTCGCCCGCGCCGGCCCCGCTGCAGCTGTACAATGAGGGCATGCCGGGCGGCAGCAGCAGCAGCAGCAACAGCCGCGCGCCCGGCTCGCCGAACCCGTTTGCCGGGGGCGTGCAGTTTGCGAAGCGCAAGAGGAATCTCTTTAAAGGCCCGAGCCTGAACTTGCCGACGATTTCGTCTTCATCGCGCACGTCGAGCGCGGGGTCGCACTCGCGCAGTGGTAGCGGCTCCGGCATGCGAAGATCAACCGACGTGGCGATTCCGGAGATTCAGGAAGAGGACGAGGACCGGGTTGTGGAAGAAGACGAGGAGATTGAAGAGGTGGAGGCGTTTAATCCGATTGTGGGGGGACCGGGCGAGATTGTGGAGGAGCAGATTATCGAAGATGACGAGTTGCCGTCTGCATTGGATCTTGACGATGCGCATCATGATGCGGCTATTGGGGTCAAGTAATGTTTTCTGTTGACGGGTTTGCATTTGCGTTTGCATTTGCATTTGACATGCGTATTTCTTTTAATTCCTTCTTCTTCTTTTGATCTTTCTTTTGATTTCTTTTTCCCCTTTTTATTTTCGTCGACCTTTTTGACGTTTTATCCCTGCTGGAACCGACTATACCCACTTGTTTCAGACTTACGGGCTGATTGGCAGCTAAAGAATGCTGCTGTACATGGAATGGATTATGCAAAGCGCGCGCTGTAGACATGGATTTGAAGAGAGAAACAAAACAATGTATTAGCAATTGTATCATCATGTACAAGTATACGCTATTTGATTATTACGGGAGCTGTTGCCACTATGTCATGTACATTAGGTACTAATTTTCTTATCCAATGTCCTTTATTCGTTGAATGCACCGTCGTTTGGTTGCTCTTTTTACAGCTCATTGTTCTCGCAGCTCGTCACCTCGTACTCGACCGTGTCGTTGCCCGTATTCCAGATCTTAGGCTTAAAGTCGAGATAGACGAGCTCATTCTTCTCGGGCTTCCAGTTGCCGTTTGTGTCGCGGTAGTAGACAATCTTGGCGGAGCCGGCGTCGCGCACCTCGACCGTGGTGTGGGAGAAGGTGCCGTCGGTGGTCCACGACAGGTGGTAGCAGCCGTCCTTGGTGACGGGGAAGGGCTTGGAGCAGCGGACGTTGCCGTCCGAATCGATGCATTTCTCGACGGCGTAGTCGAGGACCTTGCCCTTGGAGACGGAGTCGCCAGCTATGAGGGGGGGGGGGGGGTCAGTAAAGATTAAAGATGTGGTGGAATTGGAGGGGATGAAGGAGGGGGGGGGTTGTACCAAAGACGTTGGTTAGGGCGAGGCCGCTAGTGAGGAGCTGTTGGGAAGTAGGTAGATGCATGGTGATGTTGAATTTGATGAAATTTGGTTGTTTGATGATGACAAGAGGGGCCAATGCAAACGGGCAGTGTACTAGGGCGGTTTATATTATATAACTAGGTACGGAGTAGTGGAGTGGAAATAGGCCTCCGGGCCGCGTAACAATGTGAAACCGGATTTCTGCGGTTTGCAATCGAGCGGCGAGGGGGCGAATAGGTAGGTAGGTAGTTGAGGGCCCCAGAACTTTTGCTTGTTGATGGGCGATCGATGACGATGACGGTCTGCTGTTTTGGGAAAGCGTGGCAAATGGTCCGGGGGGGCTGGGCTGGCTGGGTCCAAGGTCCCGCAGAAAAAGCACCCAGAAAACCCGGCAATAGCCATTTTACATTATTCAAGCTTGTCAACAAAGCAGCTTGGAGCTAGTGGACATGTTATCCACTCGTTCTTGGCAAGGGCTTGGTTTTGTTGGGGGGCTTGTTCCTCGTCAACGGCCGTGATGTACTGATGGTGACGCGGAACCTTGACCTTTATGCGCGCTGCCCTCGGAATATTGTCCTTGCTATTGTGACCGATGGATTGCTCCAGCCCGACTATATTTACAAAACCTCTAGACTTTTTTTTTTTTTTTTTT
>JAEIJG010000420.1:0-28771 GCA_037289395.1 Beauveria scarabaeidicola | reverse complement strand
AAAAAAAAGAAAAAGAGGTCCGAGGACCATGTGCCTGCAACCCCAATGGCAAAAAAAAAAAAAAAAAGGCAGCTAGGTACCTCCCAAGGCTACCTAGCTATTTATTTGGTCCACCCAAAAAGACAAAAACCCCGCCGGCGCCCCGGCGCGCGGTGTAGTGGTAGTCTGGTAGGTAACTATAGGTAGGTAGTGGTACATAGTTGCGTGCTTTGTCCATCGTCCATGGAACGGGCGGGTTGCACCACGAAATAATGAGGCTTCTTTTACATTCGTCATGGCTACACAAAACGAGAACAAAATAAGAACAAATTCAATGTTTTCGTGTCCCTTTGAGTCGTTTTTTTTTTGGTGCGCTCGGCGGAGCTTCCCCTGCCTTGATGACCGGAAGCTTTCTTTTTTTTCGCTTGCCTAGGTAGGTACCTAGTTACAGAGGCGGGGGAGGAGTTTCCATCTTCAACACGTTATAATCTCATTACAACGCTTTGCGCCAACATCTTTTAAAAAGATGTTTTTGTCTTGATACCACGAATTTGGGCCATTTCTCATATTTTTTGTCTTTGTCTTTCAGGAAACATTTTATAATGGGAGAAAAAAGATAAGAGAGGGAGGGGGGGCTTGCAGCAGAAACAAGCGCGGCCACGGCCTGCCTCGTCCCCCCCCCATGCAAGAATGCATGAACCCTTTTAAAAGCAGCACCAGAATACTTGTGGGCCACTTTACCAAAACGACTTGACGGCCAAGGCTGCTGCTTTTCATTTTCTTTTCAATTCAGCCAAAAAATAAAAAATAAAAAATAAAAATTGGGGCAAACTTTTTTGGTTCTTTTCTCTCAATCAAAAAAAACCTTTGGGCAGAGATGCAGGGCCCAGCTCGCTCCGATTCGGGCAACAAACAAAGTTCCTTTTGGTCCCCCCTCCTCCCACCTCCCCCCGGGGCCCCCAGAATTTTTTGATGCGTTGTCAAGATGAGTACCAGAGGATGCCCCGAGAAAGCTGGTTCATTGAGGGGAGGGCCAGTGTGTGCGTTGTTGTGTGTGCGTTGTGTGTGTGAGTGTGTGTGTGTGTGTCGACCTTGCATAACGTAGTACTGCTTAGCTGCCACTAAAAACAGGCACACGTAGAAAAGGGACGCGCCTTGTCTTGCGAGCAGCAGACAAGAGAAGAAGAAGAGAAAAAAAAAAAAAAAAAGCCACCGAGTATGCCGGGCAATTGTGCATGTCCCAGAAAATCATGCCATGCACATCAACGCCCCTGCTGGTTCTTGTCTCTTTTCTCCCAGCAAAGTGATTAATTCTACCCAGCATGTACCCTTCACAACTGGTCAACATTTCGTTTGGCCTTGTTCCAATCCTTCAATTAAATAGCCCGCAGGGCCAGCAGTTCTTCCTCTCTCACTGATGAGAGTCACCCCCCCCTCCAGAATCCCTACAACTTGGTCGATAACTATGCAACACCGCCAGCCTTGCTTGCCCTGGCTGGACTGCCACCACATCCTCGCATCCCGATACCACCTCGCTTTCCCTGCTGATGGATGGCTGAAATAGCGGTACTTGGCTTTTTTTTCCCCCTTGTTCAACGAGTCTTGATTGGGGGTATAATCGGAGATCCCGGCATGGCACAGGCAAGCCATGCGCACTTATTGTTCTCTTGATTGGCCCTTGTCTCTTTACCCACGGCCTTGGTCCTCTTCTTACCAAGTGCCAGGTCCATGAAGTTGCCCCTCCCCCGCCAAGTGACGTCTCTAGTCTTGTTGCATATTCATCGTCGGTGCGCTGTCTAGAAATCAACGTAGAAAAGGCCTATGTCTCATCAAAGATTAACATCTGCATAGGAGCTTGCATGTCTCCTAGCAGGGTACACAATGTCTTTTAGTAGCACTGCCACTGTAGCAGAGACAGACATGACAAAGGGGAAATGATGTGCCCGGCCAAGCATTTTCTCTCCTTCTTCTTCTTCTTCTTCTTCTTCTTCTTCTCTTCTTGCACCGCATATCAATGCCATTGGCAGTCCACCACCCACCAAAAGAGCCACACCCAAAGCCGCCTCACTAGCACCGACTAACGTAGCGTTTTTGCTGTCATGTCCGCCCTTTTTTTTTTTCACGCACACCGCTCCCACGGACCTGGGATTCAGGCCTCAAAAAAACGCCACTAGGGCTGGGCGAGTCTTCACGGACTGACCTGTGGGATTGGGCTTGCTCAGGTACTCGGCGTAGAGTAGTATCATAAAAAAGACGGGCCGAGGATGAAATTGAACAAATTAGAAAAGAAAAAAAGACAACAGTGGCCCACGGATGCAAATGCACGGCATGCCCAACAAAGATGACCTGCATTGACCAGTTCGTCGAGCCAGCAATAACGACGAGATAATGAGCTGCAAGAGGGATGGATTGGAGGGGGGCGTCAGCCAAAAAGCAAGAGTGTGTTGTTTGCCCTCTCCTTGCTACCTTGGGGGCCAGCAAAGCGAACCAAGAAAAAAGTAAAAAGGAAAAAAAGAAAAACGCAGCGTTGCTTTCTGGCTGATACAGTGATACACCATGTATCACTCTTTGTTCAATTGATGGGGGCCGATGCCCGGCCGCCCCGAGCGTATAGTTTGTACAACAAGTCGGTCGTTGTGCAACGTGTGACTTACTGCACAAAGTCTCACAGCGCACACCCCAATGGTCGGCAAGTCATGGACATGCACACGTTAGGACAACACATCGCTTCGCTCCTTCTTTTTTTTTCTTGCCTCGATGAATACTGTATCTGCCATCACTCCTCGTAATTCATGTGTATGCGATGCATGCCGCGCTTCTCCCGTCAGACATAGCGGCCGTCAGGGCCCAGGGGTGTCCATACAGCTCGCAGCGTGCATATAGACGATGCAGCAAACGGTCAAGCCAATTTTGTATACATGGCATGTACGAAAGAGGAGGGGGGCAAGCATCGTTTGACAAAAATCACCATTTTCTATCTAATGCGAATAATATATAGCCATGCCGTGGAGAAGTTGAAAAGGGAAAAACAAAAACCGTCAACGCCAGTCATGCAGCGGGCACGCGTCTCCCTCGCCCAAGATTGATATTGTATCAAGTTCTTCCCAAAAACCGCGAGTGGAGTGTTTGTCATTATGAAAAGGGAAAAAAAAAAAGTGAAAGGTGTACGAGGCAAGTGAAACGCACCACGACGTTTTGAAAACAGCTTTCCGAGCTGTCGCTCTCTTCATCGAGACACATTTAGCTCTCCGCAACCAAGAAACAAGTACAAGACAGGGACCAAGGAAAAACAAGTCATGAGGCTGAATAGTGAATGGGATTAAAAGTGAATGAGATTAAAAGTGTTTAGCCAAACACCTTGAGGAACCCATAAATGCCCAGACCGCTGAGGACAGGAATCGTCAGGTTGTCGTCCCAGCCGAAAATGTCCACCACCTCGCTCACCGAGGCGACGACGCCCGACACGAGCGACATGACGCCGAGCGCCAGCGAGCCCGTAATGGACCAGTCGCCGCGGTTTTCCTCGCCCACGAGCGCCGCAGGCAGTGCCAGGACGTTTTTATACATGAAGCCCTCGTCGCCAGGCATGGGCCCGACCGTGGGCACGAGCCAGCCGTAGAAAAAGGCCGACGTGGCGACGCCCACGGCAAAGGCGGCGAGCGACCCGGCGAGCGACTTGCCGCGGCACAGACGAATGGTATAGTGGCCCCAGAGGCGGCCAAAGGTGCTGGCGGCCGTGTCGCACCAGCTCAGGAGCAGCACGCTCATGACCCCGACGTCCTTGGGCAGGGCGTAGAGCACGGACCACGCCCCGAGCAGGTACCAGATGACGCCGTTGTAGCCGGCGTACTCGCTCTCCCGCATCAGGGCCCCGAGCGCACGTACGTACAGCCGGTTGACGGGCGCGAACCGGTGACGCAAGAGGTCCGTCGCCGCCACGGGCACCAGCGCCGTCATGAGGTACGGCGCTACCGCGCTCGTCTGCGTGCCCGTCGTGTACAGCCACACAACGAAGAAGCCAATCGACACGTGCAGCGCCTTGCGTGGCACCTCGTGCTTGTGTACAAACGTCTTGAAGTGCCGGTGGATCGGGATCAGCCCCAGTGGGCTGCGGCTGCGGCTCAGATCGCGCCAGCTCCAGCCGGCGGCCGGCGGCGACGGCGGCGCCAGGAAGGCTCCGTTCATTTGCGCGGGGCCGTCTGTCGTCGTCGTGGACTTGCCGTTGGGCGGCGAGGCCGTCGTTGTCGTCGTGGGGGGCTCGGAGATGCGCGGCGTCATGCGCGAGAGCTTGCCGGCGTCGACGGGCGAGCGGCTGCGTGTGCGCGACTTGCGCTTGCTGGGCGCGCTGTCAGCGTCAGACGACGAGTCGTGCACGGGCTGGTGGTGGGAAGAGGAAGTCGACGGTGCGTTGCGGCGGCGCGCGCCGGAGCGGGTGCGCGGCGCCGTGTACTCCTCCTCGACGTCGTCGGAGGGCTCGGCAACGCGCGGTGGCGTGTCGGTGCTGGACGTGGAGGTTGCGCCGGCAGCTTTGCGACGGAGCGACATGGTGAATGCGATGGGAGGAAGCGGCGAGCAGGAGATGGGGCCGGCGAGGATGCGTCGGAGCGAGGGAAAGGACGACGGCCAGATGGGCGGCGGACAGCACGTCGTTGGGTTGTGGTCGGCGGAAGTGATGTTGCTGGGAGGAGGCTGGTGCGGGGAGGAGCGCGCGGTGCGGGCGTCGTGGGAGTGCAGCGCAAAGAGTGACCAGGACGGCGCCGTCGCGTGACGAGTTGTATTGTTGGGGCCAACGACCGGAGCGATGATGGTGGTGGTGGTGGTGGTGTCGTCGTCTCCAACAGTCATGGGCGCCAGAGTTGACGTGTAGAGGCGCGCTTGCTCTGGAGATGCAAACCTCTCCTGCGCTCCGCGGGAACAAAGTAAAGATGAGTATGTCTCGACTCTGTACAGGCAAGAGAATGATGTAGCAGGACGAAATGACTCGAGACCGATATCTTGTTGGCGCCAAAGGGTACGGATGGAGGGTAAATTGAAGCCAGGTTGGCGAGGCAGACTTGGGCGCCCAGCAAGGTTTTCGTTTTCCCTTATTTAGTTAAGTACCTTAATCCTAATCCGAAGGTGCCGACGGTGAGACCCGCCCCCAACTTTGGGCCAGGGTTGAGAAACATGATGGCATGTGACAGGAGAATGTTGGCATGGCAGAGTATCCGTACCGAGAGTTGATGTATTTGGAAATGCGGCAAGTTGTTTCTCTTGTTGAGATGTATTGATATATTGATTCGTACTCGCACACCGTCGCAACTGCATCATCCTGCGTCAAAGTTCAGGGACTCAGCTGGTAGCAGAGGCTGGCGCTGGCAGCAGGTCATAACAGGATGCATATCACAGCTTACATGCTAAATGTACAAAAATACGCAAACATGATTCATCAGAAAGAGGATACATCTCTATGAATATTAATATGTCAAGCCCATGCTCATTGCAAAATCACTGCCCTCGTGAGTATCTGCAGTGCCCACCTGTAGGCTGTCAATGAGGAGCCCTGTATTTCCTGTCTTGTCCCACCAAGCAAGCCCCTGTAAGCCAGGTCACGCCTGTACGTATAGCACCATGTTTAAAAAGTAGGTACCTGCCATTTTCATGACCCGCACGTGGTGATAAGATTAAGATTTTTTGAAAGATGGGCAACTTTTTCCCCCCCCCAAGACTGAGCTCTAGGTCGAATCGCCTCTGCCAATCCTTGAAACCCCAATTTCTGTATATTTACCTTTACGTCGGGAACTGGGATTCAACATGGCCCCCGGCAAGGTGCAAGTCAAGAAAGACCCCAGGGCCTGGAGCAGTCTGTCGCCTGCCCTGTCGCCCTGGATCTTGGATGCCGTCTCGGCCATGGGCTTTGCGCGCATGACGCCGGTGCAGGCCGCCACCATGCCGCACTTTCTCGGTAACAAGGATGTCGTCGTCGAGGTACGGCACCATTCGCGCTTCTACTTCTCCTGGATCACAGATACTAACACATCCAGGCCGTCACCGGCTCCGGCAAAACCCTCGCCTTCCTGCTGCCCCTCGTCCAACGCCTCCTCCGACAAGACGAGCCCACGAAGCGACACCACGTCGGCGCCATCATCGTCTCACCGACCCGCGAGCTCGCCGCCCAGATCCACGCCGTCCTGCTCTCCCTCCTCGAGTTCCACGCGTCCTCGGCCGAGATCCTGCCCTTCCTCGCCCAGGATGACGAGAAGCGGCCCGCCACCGCCGCGCCCGTCATCGTGCCCCAGCTGCTGGTCGGCGGCACCACCACCACCGCCCAGGACCTCGCCTACTTTATGCGCCACAGCCCCAACCTCCTCATCGCCTCGCCGGGCCGTCTCGTCGAGCTGCTCTCGTCGCCGCACGTCCACTGCCCGCAGTCCACGTTTGAGTCGCTCGTCCTCGACGAGGCCGACCGCCTGCTCGACCTCGGTTTCAAGCAGGACCTGCAAGACATTCTGTCGCACCTACCGAAACAGCGCCGTACCGGTCTCTTCAGTGCCAGCGTCAGCGAAGCTGTCAGTGAAATCATCCGCGTTGGCTTACGGAATCCCGTCAAGATCGAGGTCAAGGTCAAGATGAAGGACGGCGGCATCCTCGAAGATCGCAGGACGCCAGCCAGTTTGCAAATGACCTACATGATCCAGCCCGCCAGCCATAAATTGCCGGCGCTGGCGCAATTACTGCAAAAACTACCCATCATGCCGCAGAGAAGCATTGTCTTCTTGTCTACGTGCGCTGCCGTCGACTACTTCCAACATACATTGCCCAAAATCTTGCCCAAGGGCGTATCATTAGTACCGCTGCATGGCAAGCACCCAGCCAACGTCCGCGAAAAGAATTTCAAGAGATTTCTCTCCTCCGTATCACCGACTCTCCTCATCACAACCGATTTAGCCGCGCGGGGTCTAGATATTCCCCAGGTCGACCTTGTCGTTCAAATCGACGCACCCTCCGACCCCAAAGTCTTTATCCACCGCTGTGGCCGCGCTGGCCGCGCCGGCCGCAAAGGTCTTGCCGTCCTGATGCTGCACCCCGGCCGTGAGGAAGACTATATACGATTCCTCGATGTCCGCAAGACGCCGATACACGAGCTCACGCGGCCCTCCGTCTCCGTCTCCGCGTCCGATGCACAAGCCGCGACTGAGCAGTTGCGCAGCCTCCTGCGCGACGACCGCGCCATCCACGACAAGGCGCAAAAGGCCTTTGTCAGCTGGGTGCGCAGCTACAACGCCCACCAGGCCGCGTCCATCTTCCGCGCCGCCGACCTCGACTGGGCGGACCTCGGCGCTGCCTGGGGCCTACTGCGGCTGCCGCGCATGCCGGAGCTCAAGAAGTGGGACGGCGACAAGATGCTCGGCGTGACGGTGGACTGGGACGACTTTGCGTACAAGGACAAGGCGCGGGAAAAGGCACGTTTGGAGGCGCTGGCCGAGGAGCGCAGCAGCGGCGGCGCGGCCGCGGAAAAGGCGGCGACCGAGGCGAGGAAGAAGCGCAAGAACAACACGGCGTGGAGCGGCCGCGCCGAGCAGGAAGAGGGTCGCGAGGAGCGCAGGGAGAAGCGCAGGAAGAAGCGCGAGGCGGAGCGCGCGGCCAACATGACGGCCGAGGAAAAGAGCCAGGACGCGGGGCTGCAGGACCTGCTTCGCCAGGTGCGCGAGCAGAACCGCGCAAAGAGGGAGGCGGATAAGGCCATCAAGGCCAAGGATAAGGAGGATTCATTCGAGGGCTTTGACGACTAGCGATGTACATGAACAAATGGATGCATATACCCAGAATCAGCCGTCCAGCCGTGTTTGGTCATGTCTGAGTGTCTTGCAACTTGGAGAACGGTGCTGCCATTGTCACCTTGCCAAATTCTCTTCTTCTATGGCCACTTGAGAAAAGGATCGGTATAATGCTTGAGGAGATGCGCTGTAGATACAACAAAGATGACCCCCGGCGTTGCGACGAGACCCGCCGCCGTGATGACGCCCCAAGCAGCAGTAACAACAAGGTTCGGGGAGGTTGTTTTTTCTTTACATTTGAAAGTGCAGAGGGGGCAGAGTCTGGCAGCCTCGCGTTATCGACTCTTATCCAGATGCGGTTTTTTGACGGATGACTAGTAGTTATTCTATTTTTGGAGGGCGTTTCAACAAGGGCCCAAGGTCCGAGGGCTTTTAGATGCGGTGGCACTTGTCGACCTGTGTGTGATGGTGATTACAATTTACAGGCCATTCAAGTCTCATTTTACATGCTCTTTTCTCTCTTTTCTCTTCTGTTGCATTTCCTTAGTGTTGCCGCCTGCAAGACTCCTGACCCTCGCTGCGCATCTCAGTTGAAGTTGAGCCGTTGCTGGGACATGGCTTACAAAGGATCCAAACATTAATTAAACAATGATACGGGAGCAGCCCAACCTTGCTGTGGCTTCATTCTATACAATAGCTACAAGTCAATGAGTTACACCTCTTGCATGCCAAGCCCTGCTCCGAGCACCACCACCGCCCGCCCGCCCGTGCATCAGCCCTACTGCCTCTCCATGCCGTTAATCAAGACGTGAGCTGCTTTCGGATTCTCTTCGCATTACATACGTAACACACTCTCCCACATTCCGGTCCTCGCTTCCCTTTTCCTTTGGGCATTTGCCTGCCGCCACAAAACGTGGGTAATACGCAGATTGCTTTTGCAGAAAAAGAATAGAAACCCATTCTATTTTGCAGTCAATACTGGTAAGCTCGGATCCTGCCGGGGCAGTGCAAACCATCTGGCTCTGTGCGACAATAAGGTTTAACAGATGCGCGTATTCAGGTGCGGCTGACAGCGCCGCACCACTATTTTTAATGAGTATAATGTATACGCGTATTTATGGCTGTTTGACGGGTTTAAATCTCTAAGATAAGCTTGCAAATTGGGGCTCATTGGCTTCGCTATCGTTCCCGCCAACCCTGGATCCGCTGCAACTCGCGTCTTCACGGACTGTGCCTGAGATGGTGGCACGGCACGGTTTCCAAACATGTGGGATTATTCGTCAACGTTGTGGATTATTAGCGTAGCTGACGTGTACCTGGCAGTGCTTTCAAAGCCCTGGTACATAAGAAAGGTGGTAGGACGGCGACGTACAACAAAGCGATAACTATTCATCTACATGCAGCAAGTGACTCGACAACCTTTTTGTCAGTCTGTTTTGACTCTTGTTCATCTTCCGACCATCTCATCTTTAGGGGACGAAATGCCGGAGCTCAAGCCATACAAGGGTGGCATATACTACCTTTGGGACTATGTCCCGTCACTGGCGGCTGCCATTGTGGCCATTGTCCTGTTTGGTCTTCTCACATCGGGCGTCGTATGGCGCAGCATATCGACGCGGACTCGATTCGCCATTCCCTTTGCCATTGGAGGACTGTGTGCGTCTCCCCTCCCACGGGAGCCCCTCCCTTGCCCGCCTACTGACAGTTGCTCCAGTCGAGCTCATAGGTTACATTGCGCGCGCCGCCGCCCCCGATAGGACGGACAACCTCATTCTCTTTATCCTGCAGAGCGTTTTCATCCTCGTTGCGCCGGCTTTATTTGCCGCGTCCATCTACATGGTGCTTAGCCGACTGGCGCGCAGCATTCACGGAGAGCGGCACCTCGTCATTGCCCCGCGGTGGCTCACGCGTGTCTTTGTCCTCGGCGACGTCTTTTCCTTTTTGGTGCAGTCGGCTGGCGGTGGCCTCATGACGTCGGACAGCTTCTCCAAGAAGACGGCGCAAAATATTGTCCTCGCGGGCTTGTTGATCCAGATTGTGCTGTTTGGGCTTTTTGCCGTGACGGCCATCATCTTTCATGTACGGATGCGTCGCTGGCCGTCTGCCGCGAGTGCCGCCAGCGGGGGTGGTGCTGTTCATACTGTTCCCTGGGAGCGTATCCTGTTCATGATGTACACAGCCAGCATACTCATCATGATACGGTCCGTCTTCCGCGTGGTCGAGTACATCATGGGCAAGGGGGGCTACCTGCTGACGCACGAATGGACGCTGTACGTGTTTGACGCGCTGCTCATGGTGCTCACCATGACCGTATTTGTTTGGTGGTACCCGGGGCGGTTGAGGGCACCGCCGCACGCGTGGGAGAATGTCGAGGACGGCGTCAACGACTCAAGCCTGCGGCTGGGCGCGGGGGGTAAGTACTCGTCGCGCGTGTCGTCGCAGGGGCTGCAAAAGTAAGCATATCGGAGCAGGCATTGCATTGCATCTTGGGCGTCATCTCGGTTCATTATTTCTCTTTTCAGTGATAGACTGGGCGTATCGGTATAAATAGAAGCGGCAAAGATGTTGTAGTCGCAAGTGACATTATGCGAGGCTGTATTGAAACATGTGCATGCTGCGGAGTTTGCATCGGTTGGCCATGCGACTCTTTCCGGCTCTCCGCAACCACGGCCAGGACTGAGACGCTTGTGCGTGCGGTCGGACAGGATTGATGGAGCTGGCTCAAGTTGTCAAGTTGGGATGGATGGATACAGCCTGTTCGTTCCGTTAGCCTGATGATGCATTTTGGAGGGGGGCGAAGCACAATGTCGGGGTCTTGATGGACTCCGCGCGCGCGCGCGTCGCCCGCCAGTCGGACTTGCTGGCGGAAAGAAGCATGCAGCCCACGAAAGAAAAGTATTCGACGAGGGGAAGAAAAAACTGAAAAACTGCCATTGGTTCGCTAACTAAGTTAGTAGCAAGCCAACCGAATATGCCGAATTTATTCATCGTTTTTCCCTTGTTCAAGCCACTTCATCAGGCTCTCGATATAGATTTTTGCACGCCTTGTTGCACCTGACAAGGCTAGAAGATCCCGTTGCACAAACAAGAAACTCGCTTCTCTCTGTTGCTCACAACTCTTCTTCCGCTTTCGAATCACCCGTGAGAATCCATTTCTGCATCTGCCACAATCTTCCGCCTTGCAAGACTCAAGGGCCTACGCACATGTCCCCATGAAAACGAGATTGATCCACCCGGGCTCGAGTACTGCGAAAAGTGAAGCAAACCGTCGAGAAACGAATTCGACATTGACCATGATTTGCTAACGGGAAATGTTCCGACCCTCAACGTCCCCATCGCCAGGAGAATTCAAACCCATCTGCCGCCACCACGCCAGGAGGCCATGTCTCATCAGGACTCGGCCGGCAGCACAGCAGCTGCGTCTGCTACCGACCCCAGATCAACCCCATCTGCCGCCGCCATATCATCGGATTCACCATCCGCCTTGGACGCCGCAGCCCACAAGACACGCCGCTCCCATCGCAAGTCGCGCAACGGATGCGCCGAGTGCAAGCGTCGCCACATCCGCTGCGATGAGCACCGTCCGCTTTGCTCCAACTGCGTGAGCGCAGACCGCGCATGCGTCTTTCCGCGCGCCCCAGCTACCGCCAACCCAGCGCCAACACCCAACGCCGGCGTCTCCAAGCCCGCAACGTCGACAACGAATGGCTCTCGTCGTCGCCATCATGTTGCTGCTGATGCTGCCGCCACACCGCCTCATCACCTCCCCAGTCCCTGCGCCGCCGCCAACACGCCCTCGCCTCGCCCTGACATGCCCTGGGAGGAATTGTCCGGTCCTTTGCCGCGGCCCAACCCATCCACGGCCTCGTACAACTTCCGCCGCAGCAACTACGTATACTACCCGAGTACGACCAGCGGCATGGACACCACCACCGCCGCGCCCCCCTCGCCGCATGCCGGCCTTGACCCTGACCTGTCTGCCTCGGCGTCCATCTACACGCCCTTTCACCTACAGCTATTTCATCACATCAACACGGTGATGCTGCCGGATCCGGGTGTCAATACCAGCAACCATCTGAAGCAGTTTGTCGACATTGCCATGCGGCACGCTGTCGATGCGCCGTACCTGATCAACGAGTTACTCGCCATTGCTGCCATGCACATGGCCACTCAAAAGGAGCACCAGCTGTTTCAGCAGCAGCAGCAGCAGCAGCAGCAGCAGCAGCAGCAGAATCAAAACCAGAATCCCGACGGCGGTGGCGGTGGTGGTGGCAGCAGCAGCTCCTCCAACACCCCCGTCTCGACATCCGCTCCCTCGCACGCCGTGCTGCCGCCTCTTCTCCCACCGCACGGCTCCCCATCATCAACATCCTCGCCAGCCTCCCTGCCCTCCATCACCACCACCACGCCCTCCTCCTCTAGCTTCCCAACCAACCCCTTCATCGCCAATTTACGTCATCAGGCCACCGAACTGCAAACCCGCGCCGTCGCCAACTTCACCCGCCTCACCGCACACTTGCCCCCCGACGACACCGCCTCCTGCATCCCACGCTTCCTCTTCTCCTCGACCCTCTCCATGCACTCGCTCGCCGACTCGCTCGCCGAGCTGCGCGCCGCCAACGCCGACTTTCACGGCTTCATCGACCGCTTCGTCGACTGCTTCAACCTATATCGCGGCATCCGCGCCGTCATCTACCCGACCTGGCAATTCCTGTCCGACTCGGAGCTCCGCCCCTTGCTCCAAGTCACCCGCGAGGCCAACCTCGGCATCGTCGAGCGCGGCCACGAGTGCGCGCCCCTACACGACCTCCTCCGCCACTCCGACCTTGTCCCCGCCAGCCTCGAAGCCTGTCGCGTCGCCGTCGACAAGCTCCAGTGGGCCTTTGACCTTCACAACAACCTCCCCCCGGGCAGCGGTCAGCATGCCGTCTCAGCCTTTTCCGTCATTGTCTCGGCCGAGTACGTCGACGTCCTCCGCAAGCACAGGCCCGAGGCCCTCATCATCCTCTCCTACTTTGCCGTCTTGCTCCATCGCTGCCGCCACTTTTGGATCTTTCAAAACTCGGGCGCCTGCATGATCAGAGCCATTGCCAACCACATTGGCTCCTACTGGCGAGATGCCATGGCCTGGCCGCTGCAAGTCGTTGAAACAGAAGACCGCTAGCTGTTGAACTGCTAGCCACTTTTTTTTTTCTTTTTCTTTTTTTTGCTTATATGGGGGAGAAAGGGCGTTTTTTGCCATTTACATTTTTCTTTATAAACATATACCATAGACCATTATTTAGCTTTTTAACGATTTTCCACGTACATACTTGCCAATCTTGACAAGACATTATTTACCAACATTATGCTCTTTTGATCATTTTGAATCTTTAGATTCTTTGCAAGAGACATCTATCTACATGATTACCATGTCTAAACTACTTTTCATCTCAGTCCTTGCGCTTCCCCGTCGCCGTCTCAAAGACTGCTGCTACATATCCTCTACAATAGGCAAATAGTCTGATTGAGCGGCACCTTCATCAGGTAGATGAGATACCTCGACGAGGCCTGTTTGTTGTTTTTTTTTGTTTTTGCAGGCAAAAATATGCCATCGAGACTAATCAAATCTTTTCTGCCCTTGTCGGTATCATCACAACTAGAAAGGAAATTAGAGAAAAAGAAAAGAACTCAAAAAAGAAATCGACTGCAAACCACCGCGTGGTTAGGGGGGGAAAAAGGTCATCGTGTGGTCGCATCGACCCTTCTTTTACGCCTCAAAGTCCATAAAACTCCCAGCCGTCTCCGCTCGTGCCCTTGTCGAGCCTGGCTGCTTGCTTCGGGGCATACTCCGATCGAAGCTCTTCACCCAGTCACAGCTCTTCGTCGTCCAGCTCCGACGGCTTCAGCAGACCGCCAACCTTTTGTCGTCTCTCCATGTCGGCTGCCTTGGCATCACGTTCTTGCTGCTCCTTTTCCACAATGAAGAGCTCGGCGTTGTCACCGGCAAATTCCTTGAGCGAAATGAGAAAGTCTCGCAAGTTCAGACGGAACTTATCGTACTGCGTGTTTAGGCTAAAGAGACCCTCGACAAAGTTTGTAATCTGGGCACTGTGCAAAATATTAGCATCGTCCTCCGAGTAAGAAGGCTTATTGCACTTACGCCTGCAAGTTAGGGAAGGCTCTCTGCAAGAGTTGAGCAACCGAGTTGCCCAGAAACTCCCTGTTGCTGGTTCCCACTTGAGCCTGACCCTCGGTGTAGATGGGACCTTGGATCTTGGGCTGACTGCCATCACCGGGTTGGATATAGTAGAACAGCTTCATCAGCAGCATGGACTGTGTCTTGAAGCCTGCTTTGTGGTCATTGTCAGTGACTACGAACAGCACATCCTGGAGAATCGTCACAAAGAAACGCTGGAAGAAAGCATTGGCGGTGGCAGTATCTGTCTTTTCGGCAATGTTGGTGATGAGCTCCAGGCACATGTTGAGGCCAGCAGCTTCCACATCGCGATTGTCGTGCTTGAATGCCCACGAGCACGAGTCAATGACAAACTTGAACTGGTTGTTGTCAAGCTTAAGCAGAGCAGGAAAGCAATGCAGATTAATAGCACGAAGTAGGTTGAAGAATTCGACACGGTGCTCAGGAAACTCGGAAAAGTCCTTGTTGATCATCTCCAGAGTGCACTCAAAGACGTTCTCCATGATGGTGGGGACCTGGTCTTCCATCAAATTGGAGAGCTTGGTAATCACAACGGACATGGCCTTGAGCACTTCGGCATCGCGGGCACCAGGGACGTTGCGGTTGTAGTCAATCAAGACAGAGTCAAGCAGCGGCGGAATCATCTGGGCACGGACAGCTTGGAGATCCTCGGCCTTGTCGATATACGTCTCAACAAGCTTGAGAATCTCCTTCTTGATGGTGCGGAGACCGCGAACCTTGGGCATCTTGGTGGCGAGTTCACCGTCGCGCTGGACAGCTTCGGATATTAATGTACTTGTGGCGCGGTACATCTGGAGCATGTCATGATAAATGCGACCAATCTGGGGGTAAAAGTATGGTCCGATAGAAGTGCACGCCGACACGTTTGTCTTCATGATGTTGCCGATGACCTTGATGGTTTCCGAGTCCTGTAAAATCGAGGGGTTCAAGGTAGCTTGCTTGATAATCTCGTCCCAGGCAGCATTGGGGATGCTCATCAGATCAGTAAGAAGACGCTCCTGCTGATGCTTGTTACCTTGGGCAGCGACCATGTAGCCACAGGCCTCGTAAAATGTGTGCACTTGCTGAGGAGTCAAATCACAAGTTATGCGGCCCATGTTACGGACAATCTCCTCGATGAATGGCTCCTGCTCCATGGGCTGCAGAGCGACAAAGTGGCGTCTGCATTGCCGCGCAATCTTGATGAAAGTATCGCAAGCCATGTCCTGTACACCCTCATGGGACTCGTGCATGAACTCAAACAGCTTGTTCACAACTGTCTTGAGGAACTTCCAGTGAGCCTTGAGGAAGCGAGGGTACTGGCCAACAATGTACATAATATTACTGGCGACAACCGCCTTGTTGTCCTTGCCGCGCTTCATCTCGGTGAGACCAAGGAGATCCTTGATGACAGTGACGAGAAATCGCTTCTCCGTCTCTTCGTTCATGGCCAACGAAATGGAGCCAATGGCCCAGCAGAGAACATTGCAGTTATGCCACGACCACTCGGTGCCGTCGACCTGGCGCGCCAGCTTCTCAGTCATGATATTTTCGGTATCAACCACGTCCAGGTGGGTAAGATAGACCAGACATTCGCGGATTGTCTTATATAGCTGAACAGTGTCGCTTTCCTTTACGAATTCACGAACAATTTCGCCTTCGTCATTTTCAACAATCAAGACTTCCTCGGGGCGAACCATTTTCTCAATCATGACGACTCGCAGGTTCGACAGCACCTCATTGTACTTGTGTTTGCGGAGGGGATAGCTCGTGAGAAGCGAAGGGTTGGGGGCGCCGCCACCGGAAAGGCCACCGCCGACAGCGAGGAGGGGATTTAGGTCCGTGATAGGCAGCTGCTGCATCTCCTCGTAGAGCTCCTGCACAAGCTTCAGCCAGTAGTCGAGGCAGATTTTGAAGATTTCGCGATCGTCGATCTGTGATATTCTGACGAGGTAGTAGTGTCCGTGCAACAGATAATCGCGGTTGGGAAGTTTTTCAATGAGCTGCAACGGTTAGCAAAAGACAAGGCTGCGGTATAAGGATACGTACGTTGAGATGGGCTCCGAAAAAGTTGCAGAGGAACAGAGCAAGATTCTGTATGAATTGCTGATCCCTGGAGTTGCTGCTGGGGTATGTGGATTTCAAGTCGAGAGACATGGGGATGATTTCAGCAATCGTTGTGAGGACTTCGGTAAACATCTTGACAAGCTGCTCGTCATATGAGTTCGGCTGGCCGGGGCCACCTGTCTGCAGACCACCAATCTCAGTAAGGCACTGCAAGGTGACATTTCGGAACTCGGGGGTCGGCAGGAAACGGGTTCGTAGAGTCTCGATGAGGGGGGTCTCGAAGATGTAGCCAAGGGGGATCCAGTTGCAAAAGGCGAGCAAGGTCTGGAGAGTAGCCATGATAAGGCTAGGCTGGTCGGCCGTGTTGAGAACTTCCTGGCAGAGCTGGAAAATCTGAGAAAATTCGGCGCACATGGTCTGCTTCATGCTTCTCGTCTTGGCCGAGGTCATCTGCTCGGCAGAGTAGTCGAATACTTCTTCAGACAGCAAACGCAGAATGATCATGTTGTTTTCGCAAATCGACAGACTGGAGTGGCAGGATGAGATGATCTCGTTGATAAACGTCGGCCAGTTGTGGGGCCATTCTTGCTTGAGGACGGAAACGAGAACGAGGTTGAGCTTGTTGAGGAGGGTCTTGTTGGATTGCAGAGACTCCTCGGTGTTGGAGGACTGGATGATAAACTGGACAATGAAGTTGCGGATGCCTAGCAAAGTTAGTAGTGTACGGGTCGTGCAGAAGAGCTAGAGCTGCAACGTACCCTGGCACTGGTCGCGGGGCAGAACCTTCCATCGCGTGAGGATAACATTGTCGAGAACCTGAAGGCCGAGATCTGTTTGTATTGTTAGTGAATGTTGTCGTGCGGGGGCGCATTGGAACGGCCGGGTCGGGGTGAGGGGACGCACATTTCGTCTGCGGGTACTGGGCATCAGAAAGAATTTTGTCCACCATGAGCCAGGCATCGGGGTCTTCCTTGAACTGCAAAGCGATAAAAGTCAGTTTCTGGGACCAGAACGGACGCACAATGGAGGGACTCCATTTCGCCGGTTGCAAGTAAAATAAACTAACCTGGTTCAAGGCATTCTGCGCGGCTTTTTGCTGTTGGTGGCGGGTGATGTCAGTAACGAGGCAAACAAGCAGGGAAGAACGGGCGGATGCGACAACTGCTGAGGAAATGGACGAGGGAAAAGCAGCAGAGCAGATGAAATGCGTACCTGGTCACCACGACCTTCGTAAAAGGCGCGGACCGTGGTGTCGAGCTCCTCAATGCTGATGGCCATGGCGAGGGAGGCGGGCGAGAGCGGGGTGTGTGGGTGAGGCAAAGAATCACGGCTTCAAGCGCAGCAGCAAAAGCCGGCGAACGGCACAGCGCAGAGAGTGACGACAGTTGCTGTCGGACGTGTCGAGGCTGGAAGCTCTCTTTTCTTTCGTGGGCTCTTGCGAGAATAAAAAACAAGAGCAGTGCTGCTACTCGGGTGGACGAGACAGCAGTCGGCTTGTCTAGGAGGTGAGTGAGTTGAGATGTGGTTGGTGGTGGGAAAGAGAACTGGAAAGAAAACAACCTAGAGGTGAAGTTAAAGACGGACAGACAGCGGGCCAAAGGCTCCCAGGCGCCCTGTTGCGATTGTATTTAGCGGGTGGCAGCCTGGCAGGCGGGACGGGAGCGGGGTCTTCAGCGCTTCTGGGCCTCTGGTCCTTCTGGGCGGTCTGCGAGCGCTCTTCACCTCATCAAGCACCTGGCGAACCTGCTGAATAGGTTAGTATCTAGGCCGCTACAGCCTACAGCACCATGCATCCCTGTAGAGCAGGTGAGCAGGTGAGCAGGTAAATCAGCCGCCTGCGATTGATTTCGTCAGACCTTCGCAACCCCCCTCCAAGTACAGATACTTGTCAGGCAAAAGGCGGGGCTTGCAGCCTGACCCATCGCCGGCGCGTGCTAGCCACCGTTGCCATACCAATGTGCCCTTTCCGCCACTCTTTACACCACCAACGACTCGCCCGCGCCACACCCGCAGGTACCACTACTTACCTACATGATGGGCTCACGCTATCTCCAAACTCCGTCGCTGCCTGCTGCTCGCGAACCCCCACCTTGAAAACGATTTGCGCGCCGTTCATCTCATGTGCGCTCGCGGATCTCTATCTCTTGTTTCATCTAATGAAAAATCATTGATTATTCGCTCAAGCTGTTACAATGCGGGCCTTGTGTTGTCAACTTCGTCATCGCTCGTTGCCCAGGCGCCACGGTACCGAAACCAGCTGTGCGCAACTCGAGCCAAGCTTGGTGACACAGCGGCTGCAAACGACCAGTTATTCGCGGATGCCAGGATTTGTAATACATCCATCGGTAGGTTGCCACTGCGCAGTAGCCCTGTACCATTGCATTTAGTTTTATTCCTTTTTTCCATTCATTTCTACTATATTCTACAACCAGATGGCATCCAATCTATCCCAGGACACTTGCATACACTATTTTCCCTTTCGCCGATCAAGCTCTACCCTCAAGCTTTGTAGCCGCACTCGCCCAGCGACTCCTTGAGAGCGTTGAGGGCCTTGTCGATATCGCCACGGTTCGAGTTGACCTAGTAAGAGCCGAGTCAGTATCTACAAAGCATTCCAAGTGCATTTTTTACTTACAGCAGAGATACCCATGTGACCGAAGCGAATGTACTTGGGGCCAATCGTGGCGTGCAGGCCAGCCGCAAAGATGACGCCCTTGCTCAACAGCTTGGGAAGGACATCCGTAGCGCCGACGCCCTCGGGCAGGAAGATGGCAGTCATAGCGTGCGACTGGTCCTCCTTCTTGCTGGCAACGGGCTTGAGGCCAAGGTCGGCAATAGACTTCTTGACGTAGTCGGACACCTCGACGTGCTTGGCGATGCGCTGGTCAATGCCGTTGGCCAGGAGCTGCTTGAAAGCAGTGTTGAGAGCGTGGATGAGCTGAGGGGAGGGGGTCGAAAAGTAAGAGGGCTTGCCGGCCTCGTAATTCTTCATGACTTTTGTTGCGTCGTTAGCTGGCTATACATGTGCGCCTACTGAGGTTGGCGCTGCTTACTAGGAGTCCAGTTCTTCATGTTGGCAAAGTAGGCCGCGGCGGGAATCTTGCGGTTGTGGGCGACATCGACGGCACGGCCGCTGAAGAAGGAGATGGACAGGCCAGCAGGGGCGCCGATGGCCTTTTGGCCAGCGGTGATGACACCGTCCAGACCCCAGTCGTCGAAGGCGAGCTCCTCGCAGGCGACACTGCAAACACCGTCGGCAATGACCAGCGTGTCGGGGGAGACCTTCTTGACGGACTGGACGAGCGTCTTGAGATCGAACAAGACACCGGTCGAGGTATCGACGTGGGTGGCGGTGACGAGCTTGTACTTCTTCTCGGAGAGGGCCTTTTCAATCTCGGCGGGGGAGGGGACGCCGCCGACGGGACCGTCAAGCTTGGTCACCTTGGCGCCGTACTGGGTCAGACAGTCGGCGAAGCGGTCGCCAAAGTAGCCGGAGCTGAGGACGAGGACATCTTCGCCGGCCTCGACGAGATTGGCGGCGACGAGATCCCAACCGAGGGTACCAGAGCCGTTGATGATGTATGGCTGGGCGTTGGGGTCGGTCGAGCGGACGACTTGGCGGAGCAGCGAGAGGGTCTCGCCAAATATCTTGACAAAGCCAGCACCGACGTGACTTTCACTACAGTTGAGAAGAAGAAGAGAAGATATGATTAGAATCGTGGTTGGGAGTTGGCGCGACAGCCGCACAATATCTACCGCAAGTGTACGGTAACCGGCGCGGGGCAGAAAGCGCAACGTACCTGTAGTGGCTCATGGACTGGAGGACGGCATCGTCAAACTCAATGGGTCCGGGGATGAGCAGCGTAGGGTGGGGAGCCTGGGAAGACATGTTGGATGATTTGCGAGTCTGTTGGTGTATGGAAGAGGAAGCAATGGAGGAAGGATGCAAAGAAGTGCCGGGGGTTGAAGCTATTATTCTGGCGCTGGAGGGGTAGCGGCATGTGGATGTTGTCAAATGGAAGGGTGTCACGGGACAGACCCATGGGATTTGGTACCCACAATAGGGGTAATATTGTATGGTAGAAGACGTACCCACCCCATAAGGGTGTCCCTCGTTCCCCCTCGCACTACAGCTTCTTTTGCTCCTTAATCAACACTGTTTCTATGCCCAATCACTGTTCCGCGTGACAGATGTCCATGACGGACTGCGGGGCATCCCGTCCACAGCCGACCGGAGCAGCGCTGATGAGCTCCTTAGTAAGGAGAGCCGCGAAGACATGATGACCAAAAGTGCACGAATGGTCGAAATTCGGCGAGTGCAGCGCTAACAAGCCTCTGTATCTGGTCAATGACGACGAGTTTTGCAAGTTGCCAATTGAGGCCGGAACGTTGGATTGAATCGTCAACGCAGCGTACCTAAACGGCAAGGCGAATCTGCAGAAGCGTTATTAGGGGAGTTGGGGGAACAAGTTTTGTCAATTGAGTCGTCAATTCACATTCACAGCGGCTTTAGCGAATTCCGGTAGCGGGGCAACCGCTACAAACTCGGTGCGCTTCACTGTAGCTTCACTGTAGCGTCACTGCCTCCCCGGCGTTTCCCGGCTACTCGGCCTCGCTGCGGGCAGGCGCCGCACTCCGCTGTCAACCAAACCTCTCCACATCAGCTTACAGTGGCCAGTAAGCCCGCCACAACCCATTACGCAGAGTGCAGAGGGCTAGCGAGTCTGATGCCTCTCGACTAATTATGAATCATACTGTATCGCTCACGAGTTTGCCCGCATCCGATTACAGGACTGGTTTCTAAATGGCTTCTGCGGGCGTAGATAGGTGCTTCACCATTCGTTGGCAAGCCCCGGATTCGTCTACTGTGGCGCAATCCCTTGTTCTGGCAAGCGACCTTCATGTCCTGTGGCGCGATGCCTTGTTCTGGCAGGCGACCTTCATGTTCTGTAACGCGGTACATCTCTTCATCGGTTGTCACTCAGTACTTGCTGTGGCGCAATATCCTATGCATTTCCCCTCTATCTGCGATTCCCCTCTTCGCAGGTCCTTTCTGTAACCGCCCACTAACAACAGCTGATGCTCGTTTTCAACATCATGTCCTGGACTCAGACTCTACTTCTCGCCGTTGGCATCTTTCTGGCACCTGTTTCTGGCAGTCCTCGTAAGCCTCCACACTGGCTAACAAACACGTACCATCTAACTAGGTCAACAGAGTACCACGGAGGTGCCGATTTTGCTCCTGCAGAGGCAACTCAGGCTGATTGAAGAATATAGTTCTCGCCAACAATATAAATAGTCTTCTTTGCTTTTGCGTCTTTCTGTTTTGCAAGCTTGCTCCTCAAGTCGATCCAGGCACTGTCAGCTCCCAGTCGCGCTTTAATGGCATTCTTTCCAACACTGCCTTCGCTACCAATTTTCAATCCTGCACTCAAGCTGGCTCCGATCTACATGAGGCACGCCATCTTGCGACTGCTGCAAAGCTCCGACGATCCAACCTTGACTCGGGTATTCTCTCCAACCCAGCTCCACGCTTCCACGAGCCACTCGTACCACACTTGTGTGTCATCCGTCTGCCGCCACATGCTAATCTCTAGTTCAGTATCCGCTGGGAAGTAAAGAGGTTGCTATCAGAACGATCATTAGCTCCAAACGTGTCGACAAATAGCCATCTACCAGGTACCACTCACGTTGAGGGGAAAGAAGATGGGAAACCATGAAATCATGTCCTTGCTCTTCTCATCAATGCGCTCCGGGTGCGTGCTGATTTCAACCTTTTCGCCCCTTGTTTCCTCGACTTGCGATTCATACAAGGTAGACTCAAAGTAGCCTGCCAAGCCGTGAGTGATACCGCGGGTACGGCAAACAAACGTGAGATGGCAGAAGCGTGAGTTATGGTCGTTGGCACCAGCCGCACCAGCCATGCTGCCGCCGCCACCACCGACAACGCCACCAGAGCGCCGCGCTTCGACTCCCTGCAGTGTAGACTCGGGAATCGGGTGAGAAAACTCCCAGGCCTCTTGGATGCGCGGATGGTCCGGCACTCGCTGCGCATTGTAGTCCAGTGAGAACAGGTGCACGACCCACGGCGTTGAAAACGCATTGGAGTCGGTCGCAGAGCGCGCAAGAATATCCGCATGCAGCTTGGGCGAAGCAATCGGTGTAAAGTGCGCCGTGTAGGAGCTCGGAATAGAAATGCCCCGTGGTGCCATAACATGCTGGATGCCGTCCAGGCACTCCGGAGAAAGCTCGTTGTCGCCAAATGAGCCCAAAAGCTCCGAAATCAGGATATCCACCTTGCCATAGACTGTGCCATTGGCAGACTCGGAAATAACAGGGCCTTTCCAGTGTCTCATGTCTGTCTTGACGACCTTGACACGCCCGTCCCAGACATTCTGGTTTTGACGCAGCAGATAGACGTAAGCATTGGGGTTCTTTTCAACAGCCCAAATCTCCACTTCCACGTTGGCGTATTCGGCAGCCTTGAGTGCTCGAGTAACGAGTGGTCCCCGGCCAGAGCCCGCCACGGCAATGACAACGACGCCCTCCTTTGAGGTCGGCTTTTTGAGCTTCTTCCACTCAATTAGGGCCTCCATGGTAGCAGCCTCATACTGATTATACTTGACGGGGTCGCCCTCAAACACCTCGTATGTCGCAGACTCAAGATTATCCGATAGCGGCTGCAGCGGCGATTGCAGCCAATCCTGAAAGCTCGTAAGCATTGGCGACTCGAAGATCGTCAGCGGTGGCTGTCCCGACTCTAGCCATCGCATATACTCAATGTACGGGGACGGCTTGTCATTTTCTTCAGAAGCAGGCTCATTTTCACGATCTGCCCCCGAGAGCGGTGGAAAGCCACCTCCAAAGATGACGCTTTGCGCATTGCCTTTGATGTGAGAAACGCGAGGTCCCGTATTCCACATGAGGAGTCCAGGAGTACTCTTGAGCTTCATGTAAGCATATATCATGGCTCGGTGATGTTTGGAAAGCGATGGGTTGCCAGTAGCATTTGTCTGAAAGATCTCTGGTGTAAATGTGAGGTACATGAGAGGTTCTGAGAACCAGCGGTCCTGCAGTGCCTTGTCAGGCATCACTTTCGGAATCTTCATAGCTATAGCTTGTTAGTCAAAAGACGGCCTCACCAGACAGTGGGTTCTCTTACCCAGGAAAAGTCTCAAGTTGTAATTGCAGACGCTTCTCACATTGTGCCAAGAGTCCCACGCAGTGAAGAGATCAATTTCTTTAGAGAATGGCGGTGTCTCCGACACAGGGTTGAGACTGGACAATGTTTCAACGCCGCCGTCAATACCTGGTTCACGGTACATGGGCATTTGCACAGCAAAGCTCATATTGGCTCCTATGGTTAGAGCTTCCTGCACGGCACGAGCGTACTGCGCCAGACCAGAGTTTCCTGCACCTCGCGAGCCATCCCGCTCAGGCGGGGGGATCATGACGATGCGAAGTCCACAGAAGCTTGCATAGTTGATTTCAAGATTCAGGACCTGTCGCGAAACACTTGCAATGATTGGATTCGGTGATGCTAGATCGATCCACGGGCTAATGCAACCGGTGTAGGTATTGACAGTTTGCGAGGGAAACAAGCCGGTGTCGTCTGGGGTCAGCGGAGGGATGATAGGGTCAGCCTGAGGAGCCGTGGCGTTAGTAGTACCCTCGGAACTGGACTTGGCCAACAGATCAAGGTGATCTTGAATGAGGCTAAACACTCGTTTCCTGAAATTTTCGTTGGTGATGGGTGCAACTGCAAAGTTGAACTACTCAGTATTAGTTGTGCTCATCAAAAGCGTGTAAGAGTGAACTCACTCCCTCGTTCAAGAGGTACCCATATTGAAGGTCGCTCAGAGGCACATCTCTAGTACTATCATAGTACCCAAAGGTAAAGTATGGGCGATCATAGTCCGTTGTAGCCATCGTGGCGCTGCAGAGAGAGCTCTGGCGAGTTGCGCAGCACGTGCGGAGGCAGTAATCTCCCGCAGCCTTTCAATCAGAACGACGGCCAGACAAACTCTTCAGATTTCGGCACCGGAGCTGGCAAGTAGACAGCCGGGCCACTGACAAGAGCAATAATGTGCTGGTGAAGTCGTTTTGAAAGCCGAGATGCTCCGTTCCGCCTGGCTACATTTTCAGTCATGGCGACCCAAGGTGGGATGAAACGGGGCCTTGCACAGTGTGCGACTGGCGAGCTGGGCTGCCCAACAGCGTTTTGTGGTGAGACTTGATACACAAGCACAGGCCAGCTAGTCGCTCCTGGCAAACAATCTGCTTTGTTGGAAGCGGGAGGTATTACTGATGTTTATCTAGACTGAATTTAATCGGACAGCAGATCATTAGCTTCCATCCTACAGCTTTTGCGCCTTGCTCGATAGCTCGCGATACAGTGCGAACAGGCCGCCCATCAACACTGTTGCCTGCTTATCGATAACGATTTTCCAGGTCTCTCGCTCGAAAATTTCAAAGTCAACGACCAAACCACGCCAACAGCGCTGCTGCCGACTATATCCCTTCCAATTGCCCTTTGAAATCTGCCTATCGTTTGCAAATTTGGCAAGGTGGAAATATGCCCAATACCACCGGCGACAAGCGAAGCAGCGCCGATATCGACGGAGTTTCCAGGAAGAAGATGAAGAGGGACGACAAAGAGAACCCGTACCTGGCGCACATGTACGAGAACGGGGACGGCGACGACTACGAAAATGGCACCGACGAGATGCCCGCGCACTCGCCTCTGGCAGGCATGAAGCGTCGCGCCACAACGGCGAAGCAGGCCGCCAAGGCCGAGGACCTGGACTCGAATCCCTTCACCGGGCGCCCGCACTCGCAAAAGTATTTCCAGATTCTGCAAGGTCGCCGAGACCTGCCCGTCCACAAGCAAAGGTATATCCTTTTCCGTTTTCTGCGCTTTCCGTTGCATACTAACAGGGTGCCTTGTAGGCAAGAATTCCTCGATAAGTACCACGAGACCCAGATCCTCGTCTTCGTTGGTGAGACGGGTTCCGGCAAAACTACTCAGATTCCGCAATACGTCGTCTACGATGAGCTTCCCCAGCTCAACCGCAAGCTGATTGCTTGTACACAACCGCGACGAGTCGCCGCCACCTCGGTCGCCCAGCGTGTCGCCGACGAGATGGACGTGACTCTGGGCGAGGAAGTCGGTTACAATGTCCGCTTTGACGACATGTCGGGCCCGAAGACGTTGCTCAAGTACATGACAGACGGTATGCTGCTGCGCGAGGCCATGCACGACCACGACATGTCGCGCTACAGCTGCATTATTCTCGACGAAGCGCACGAGAGGACGCTCGCCACCGATATCCTCATGGCGCTGCTTAAGCAAATCGCGGGGCGCCGTCCTGACCTCAAGATCATTGTCATGTCGGCCACGCTGGATGCGCAAAAGTTTCAGCGCTACTTCAACGACGCGCCGCTGCTCGCTGTCCCCGGTCGTACGCACCCCGTCGAAATTTTCTATACGCCCGAACCCGAAAAGGATTACGTCGAAGCGGCCATCCGCACTGTCCTGCAGATCCACGCCTCGGAGCCCGAGGGCGACATTCTACTGTTCCTCACGGGTGAAGACGAAATCGAAGATTCGTGTCGCAAGATTGCCCTCGAGGCCGAGGAATTGATACGAGAAGTCGACGCCGGTCCGCTCGCCATCTACCCGCTCTACGGTACCCTCCCGCCACACCAGCAGCAAAAGATCTTCGACAAGCCTCCGCCGGCGCTGCGCAAGGGTGGTCGCCCCGGCCGCAAGGTCATCATCTCGACCAACATTGCCGAAACCTCGTTGACGATTGACGGCATCGTCTACGTGGTGGACCCTGGCTTCAGCAAGCAAAAGATTTACAACCCACGCATCCGTGTCGAGTCGCTGCTCGTGTCGCCCATCTCCAAGGCGTCTGCCCAGCAGCGCGCTGGTCGTGCTGGTCGTACCAAACCTGGTAAATGCTTCCGGCTGTACACGGAAAAGGCGTTCAAGAAGGAGCTCATCGAGCAGACGTACCCCGAAATTCTGCGCTCCAACCTAGCCAACACGGTGCTGGAGCTCAAGAAGCTGGGCGTGGAGGACCTTGTGCACTTTGACCTGATGGACCCTCCGGCGCCGGAGACGATGATGCGCGCCCTCGAGGAGCTCAACTACCTGGCATGCCTGGACGACGACGGCGAGCTGACGACGCTGGGCTCTCTGGCGTCGGAATTCCCACTGGACCCGGCGCTCGCCGTGATGCTCATCTCGTCGCCCGAATTCTACTGCTCCAACGAGATCCTCAGCCTGACGTCGCTGCTGTCGGTGCCGCAGGTGTTTGTGCGCCCGGCCAACAACCGCAAGCGCGCCGACGAGATGAAGTCGCACTTTAGCCACCCCGACGGCGACCACCTGACCATGCTCAACGTGTACCACGCCTTCAAGGGCCAGATGGCGTCGGACCCGAACTCGGTGAAGCAGTGGTGCCACGACCACTTTCTCTCGCATCGGCACCTCAGCAGCGCCGACAGCGTGCGCGCCCAGCTCAAGCGCATCATGGAGGTGCAGGGCCTGGAGCTCGTCTCCACGCCGTTTGAGGACAAGAACTACTACACCAACATTCGCCGGTCCCTGCTGTCGGGCTTCTTCATGCAAGTCGGCATGAAGGAGAGCTCGGGCAAGGTGTACAGGACCGTCAAGGATGATCAGGCCGTGCTGATCCACCCTTCGACGGTGCTGCGGACCGAGTTTGACTGGGTCGTGTACCACGAGTTTGTCCTGACGTCGAAGCAATATATCCGCACCTGCACGGGTATCCGCCCGGAGTGGTTATTAGTAAGTTTGATTGCTTGTATTCACTTGTTGCATGCTTTTGATGCGCGTTTCCCTTGTTTACCTTCTCTCCTTTCCTGCTGCGGTGCCCAGGGCATGGTGTATTAACAAAACAACTCTGCAGGACATTGCCCCAGCGTACTATGACCCCGAGAACATGGACCAGCCCGAGATCAAACGGGCCCTGGTCAGGGCCGCGGAGAAGAAGCGCAGAAAGGCGGCGATGAAGGCCGACAAGTAATGCAGTTCGTGCATGCACGCTGAGGCGCCACGTCATGCCCGCGAAACCCGAGTTGGCTGGGTTGCTGCAATCGCTGGCCCCCCCACAGGCGCAACGGTTCTGTTTTACATCCGGGGGTGCTGGATCGTGTGCGCTGCATAATGCACTCGATGTCGGTTGGGGTCGCGGTGTCTCGAAGGAGGTGAACGAAGGTGTGTGTGTGGTTGAGGAGCGGCGCTATTGGAGTAAGCGCACCCGGGACGTCATTTCTCTGTTTTACACTTTTGGGGGTCACACATGCCCTTTTTCTTTTACATCAAGAACAGTCAGTTAGAGTATAGAAGCGGCCAGGCCTGCAAGGCGTCCGCCACCCATTACAATCGAGTACATTATGTATGCCAAGACGCGTATTTAACCTCTTTGTGTGCTGAGTCGATTTTTCGTTTACTGGTAGGACAGGGATTCGGCGGTGGCGGTGGTGATAGTCCTGTCGTTGTTTTTTTTTTTTTTTTTCTACTACCTTGTTTTGTCATGGCTGCAGTCACAATAAAAGGATGTCAGGAGTTCAGTCGAGTGAAACCTCTTCGCAAAAGGGCTTGCGTGGGGGGAGGAGGGGAAGTTGGTCCGCGACGACCAGTAGCCACTGCACGGAAGACGCCCCGAGGGCATCCGGTAAGCCGGCGCGTGAATTCCGGCCATCTTGGCATAAAATTGGGCCCATCAGTCGGGAAGACGTGCTGTTGTCGACGTGTTTGGCTGTGATAATGCCAGGGCATATCCGTTGGGCGGTGAAGATGTCGGACAGCAGACCCGGGGGGGCATAGATGTGTTGCTAGTTCTATGAATCTGTTAAATATGCTAAGGTGCTGCGAAATATAGTTACCTGTTAAAGGAGGCATTTTGTCGAGATTCAATTCTTATCATTATTAATTAATAAAGATGATGCCTTGTTGGGTCTGTCATGCAGGCAACATGATTTTTCTTTTTTTGTCTCGGAGCCGGTGCACCCGGTAGAGTATGGCCTGCAGCCGGGGCTGCTGCAGATAAAAAAACAACCCTGGTTCATTAAATGGGAAACAAGGAAATAAAACATCAACGCAGAGAAGGTTGCTCGGATGAAGCATCCGGGTTGGGAAAAAAACACAACGGGCAATCTGCCGGATACAAAGTATTGGGGCCGCGCCGCAGCGTAACGCGGAATGCAACACTGAGAATGGGAGGGTTGCCCTGGGCTGGCAAGCTTCTTCTTTACGCTTGTATTCGTGCGCATGCTGTGTGTACATGCTTGGAGAGAGGTGGTGGCGGAAAAGGGCGTTTGTATCAACAGGGTTAGGTATTGGCGGAACTGGTTTGTCATGCAGGCTCGTCATCTTATTGTGGCTGCCGAAGCACCGGGGTAACGCTTCCGCGCCAATTTGGTGTTCAGCTGAGCCATGTTGTAGTTTTATAATACAAATGCTTCTTTACGCTTTTTTTTTTTTTTTTTTTTATTAATCATTTTGCCATGTGGCGGGCGTGCCAATGCAGCCAGCAACCCGTCATGTTTATAATGGTAGCCCCGGACCTAAAATGCTCCGAGGCGAGGAGGAGCTAAGGGAAGAATAAATGAATGAGAAGAGTAATCCGTAATAGTAAACAGGTGTTTAATATCAATAATTGTTTATCATGGGGACTTTCCGCATTCTACATGTGATCGAGGAATTTTCCTGACCGCAAGTCCGTATTGTCTTTTTTTTTTTTTTTTTTTTTTTTTT